>KN833058.1:92520-132977 GCA_000827315.1 Piloderma croceum F 1598 | reverse complement strand
CGCGATTGCAGAACAGGTGTTATGAGCCGGATATGGTAATTTTGGAGGTTGGACTTTCATGCGCATCTCCGGTCCTTTGTGCGAGCGGTAAAATTTATCACTTGTCAGCTTTTCATTTAAAATTTTCACATTATATATATACTCCCCTGTACATACCAGAAAAACAAGTTGAACTTCACCCCGTGTCTCAGAATCTCGTTGCGGCTCAGATCTCGACCTCGTACTCTGTCTCTTAACTTCGATACCGCGTTATTTAGTTTAGACTCCGCTCCCGCTCCCACGCACTTGCTTTCGTATTCTTGCACTTGCGTTCTCGCTCTCGCTCTCTCGCGTTCCCGCACTCTCGCTACCGCGCTCCCGCACCTGCGTTCGCTAAATCGCACTTCGCTCGGCGCATCGCACGCATTGTAATTAAACTCATTTTACCTCATCTCACTCATTATAGGAAGGGTTACTCACCCACTCGCACCCCTCAGTCCGCGACACAGCAGTGGTATATTGGTGATTTATATATATTTCATTGATAGATACACTGCGAGCGTATCATCGTGGAGACACCCCATGACTGACTATAACAAACAATCCACTGGGATCTTGGCCATCAGGCTGGGATCCCACAAATAACAAAGAAACAGTGAATAGTGGAATAAAATCCAAAAGGAGATACTCACCATCAGACATTCCACAACTAAGAGAGCATTGGTTCGAGGATTATGCAGACCTCCTTGGACCAATACCATTGGAATTATCACCATTTTGAGAGGTGAACCACCACATCCCTCTCATAGATGAAAATCTGTGATATAATTACCACCTCCCACAATTGTTTAAAATATTTGGTGTGTATATATTTGGTCAAATCTGCCAAATCCAGTGATATGCACATGTCACATATTTTAAACAATTGGAAGGTTTTGTGCATGGCACATATGCTATCACATATTCTATATATGTATATACAAATGCAGCTCACACATATCCCACGGCAGACCACGGTGGATATAATATGTCAATACATCTGTGTGTGCCACATATTTACGTAAGATAGATGTGCTCTGCATATCCATTTCTGGCAGGCGGACACGGATATGCGGAGCACAACTATCTTATGTAAATATTTCTGACACACAAATGTATTGACATATTTTACATATGCGGAAACATTTGCAGTCAATGAATATTTATTTGAATATTTTAAATATGCTAAAGGATAGCTAATACATATGTATATATTATATCCATCGTGGTCTGCTGTGTCTATATTACATATTTTACCTAAATGGGCCACTTAAACTTAAAATACTTAACTTGGTTTATTGTTCGCCACATATTCTTTGAGTTTGCGATAGGATTTGCAGTGCTCCTAAATTTGATCACACTTAACAAATGCGGACGGTTTTGTGTAGGTTTTGCGAGCCACTCAAAAAGGTTCTTGTCTCCGGTGCAATGTACATCAAATCGACGTACAAACAACCGCACACAAAAACGCTAGACTCCGGGAGACTTTCCGGAACACGTATATTCTGCCTTTTTGCGTCGCCTACGATTTTACAAACAAATACCCCACTCCTTGACACACCCTATACGCTCATTTACCAAACTATGAACAACATACCCAAACCGCAGGTTGGCATCCGCTCCAGGATGCTCAGGTCCCGTAGTGCGTAGTTTTTGTGCCGCCCCCAAAGCACTGCTGACAGCGTTTCGCAGGGCCACCGCGAGCGGGCTCTGGGAATGTCGCCACGAGCGCTCGCACTGGCGCACCTATTCCCTGTAGTGTATGTTTTTTTGTTGGTGGAACTGTGCGGTGGCTGATATCTGAGGCCCTTAAGGAGGCCCTCAAGGAAGAGGTCCTGCGGTCCCTGGAGACTCAGAGGAAGAAGAATCGGAAACGGCTAGGGAAGGAGACCGTTACCTCAGCCCAGGTATGCCCATATCTTTTTTATCTGCCAGGTCGGGAGGACTGAGTATGCTATTTTAAGGGCTAAAATAACAAACACAATCTAACGGACTCGGCTGCCCAGTCCATGCTCCACTCATTTTCATTCAGAACAAGATGTCGGCCACGTCTCGCACCACATGGATGAAATGGTAGTGTGATGCATACCTACAGCTGGCCTTTTATGTTACTCGCTGCGTTATATATTCCTTTTCTGTGACCTCAAATAACTCACGTACATCGGGCGAAACCGCCGCCGATTCAATTAAAAATTTTCCGAGCATACCTGTTATCGTACCGTTATAGTCTATTTGGAGGAACCATCACCGCAACGTCACCAATAGCGCCTATGGATAGATCAGTATCGCATGTTCACTCCCGAAAATCACCGCTACCTCAAACACATGTCATCGTACCCGGACAGCCGTCTGTTACACCGAAACTAAGAATTGACGCATCATGGAAGTGTGCAAAGGGCACGGCGATTATCGATAACGTTATAACAGTCGAGTATACTGTACTTGACAACAATTGATAAATGAACTGAAGAAAAATACTGATCCACGCAATATAATTGGAAGACCCAATGAAACTTCATTGAATGAATGAATTCGTCTACTTCCCGCAGTGATCAGCGGCGTCAATGACCGCTGTCTCGGGCTCATTGCCGATGCGCGCTCCCCGTCGCGCTCGTCATTCTCGATGGCGAGCATGACTATTTCATTATCCCCTTGTGCTTTGTTAAATTTTCAGCCGCGCCACACAACAATGGTATTCGGTTTATCCCCCCAGTGAGCTTCGGGGAAGGACAAACGCGATGGGGAACTATTACAAAACACATGTAAGTTATCCGCCATTCTCACGCAAACTTGGCCGCCTCCCGACTTGCACAGCCACTCCCGCGAGCTTCACGCCGACTCGCATATCTCAACAGTTTTTTCTTGGTTTCTTCTATTGTATATGTATTTTAGAGTATTCTATGCATTTAGAACCCATTTTTAGGCTTATTTTCTGTCACAGCTGCCATTCTATGTTTAAATCTTGAATAAAATGCTTCCTGCTAGTCCTGGTACATGAACAAGTGGTCAAATATGTCATATTGAGGTATGGTGGGGTGGTATATATATATGCAGGTAGATGTAATAGTGTCCCCTTAAGCTGCCTGGAAAGACTGAGGCCAAAAAAAGCGAAGGGGAAGGGGGTATGAGGGTCAGTATGGGGGCATGATAACCAGGGTGCGGATTTTGACTTACCTGCGCAATGTGGCTCATCTAAATGACAATAGAAGTGGAGTATAGCACTGGGAGGGGTGGGACGAGAGGTGGGAGGACTGTGGGACACATAGAAAGGTCAGAATCATGGGAAAAGGTTGAAGGGGATAGTACGACTCACCAGTGAATTTTAACATCTCCAATCGTCGTCAAACCTTCTGTAATACCTTCACATGACATATAACAGCACGCATAGTCGATTTCAAGGCTCTAGGGTGGATATTGAGGTGTCAGTGGTGGAACCTGTCCAGGGGGGTGAGGAGAAGGGCTCACCATATGATCTGAAGAATATCCTGAAGCTACAAAGCATCAGGTAACAATAGATATATGTGCTTTCCAGAGGGGGAAGCCATCTTTATGATGCTGGTGAGGGAAAATAAGGTCAGCAGAGGTAGGGGAGTACCAGGGGGGGAGGATGAAGTTTCTGACTTACCAGAGACATGAGAGGCGACGCAGGGCCTAAACAACACTTGAATAGGCCAATTAGCATTGGTAAATAACGCCCTTATGGTAGGTAAGTCCACCAGAATGTCAGTGGGGTGCAATACATGGCAGGAGGGAAAGCACTCACCCGCAAAGGTACAGGTATATGGCTGCTTCTCAGCTGCTTGGGATATAATTAATCACCATCCTAGGTATAGTACCTGTCATAAAACCATTAGTTAGTGAGATAGTCATTGCTGCAAGATCATCAAATGGAACCAGAAATGACAGCAGAAAAGGCACTTACCCGCGATCACAAATATCAAAAGACTTGCTGCAGACGCGTTTTTTGGAGTGACCTTCACGCACCAAATAGTTTCCCCAGCAGTCCCATCAATATAAGAGGGCCATGGCGAACGAGGAATGACCATTTGTGCAAGAGAACCAAAAGTGCGAACACAGTTCATTACGGATTATTTAGCGGATGGATGATTCGAATGTAAATCGTTGAGCATGGGCAAATGGTATATGAAGACAGTAGAGACAATTTAGAAGAGAGAGAAGGTTATGTTGAGCGCAGGGCAGGGGAAGCTAAGTTCAAGTCCCAATTCGGAAAGGAGGCTGGCTCCGAAAGAGGCAAGGCCCTCAACGCGTCTTTCGAGTCAACGTCGTTAAGTTGAACAACGGCAAACAATGTCCCTGACCACCCACCTGCCGCTCCCCTCCCTCCCACAAAACATAATTCCCCTCCAATCCCCCTCAGAAGCTCTCCACCACCTCCGCGCTTCCCTCATCGCCATTCTCTCCATCTCCGTTATAACTGCTCTACTGCCTTTGCCTACGCCGCTTCAGGCGTTTGGGCTTGTTTCTGGGTGGAGTTTGGGTGATAGGGAAGAGGGGGGAGGGTGGTGGTTAGGGCTTAGTTATGCTGGTTCGTGTTTTTTTTTTGGGGGGGGACTTTGTTCTACGGAGGTTGTGCTGATTGGTGTGTGGGTGGTATAGAATTAACAGTCCTATCTATACTCCTACTCAACGTAGCTCAATCGACATACGCACTGCGTTATCCGCGTACTTCAACCCCACCACCAGCCACCCCCGGAACTAAAACAAAGAGCAATAAAGCGTTATTGACGCCTGTTAATAATAGTGCGAAAGTGAAGAGAAAGCTGAGTCCTAATGTGCGTCCCTTCCCTTCTTTTATCGAAGTATAAACGAGATACTTACCCCCCGGGGAACGAAAACAGACATCCCCCCAACCCCAACAACAATTCTCATTCTCCTCATCCTACGCCTCTTCACCACTCTCAACACCCTCTCGCACGCTCAACTACTCTGTTCCTTCTTCCTCCCAATCCCTATCCAATTCGTTTTCGTTTTCACCAACATCACCATTGCTTTCGCGGGATTCTTTGGGGAGTAGTACAGGAGCGGGAGCTGGGAGTCCGTTGGCGGCGTATAGGGGCAGACATGTTGATCGTGTTGGACGTGAGTTCTTTCGGTTCTTTTCTCGCTTTCGTCGCCTTTCGTTTCGTTTCGTTTCTTGTTGGGATGTAAACCCAACTCCTCCCGTCAGAGGTTTCTTTATCTGCATTTCTTTCTTTCTTTTCTGTTTCGTCCTCTCTTCGCTTACTCTCATCAATCAATCAATCCACTAACCCACACCTTTTTTTTCGTTCGTTTACGGACGGATAGGCGCGTTGGACGGCTCGTTCCTAGCTGAGCTCAGTGCCGATTCGGATGAGGAGTGAGTTTGGTTTGTGGGTGGGTGGGTTTTGGATGAGATGCGTGCGGGGAGGGATTGGGGCGATACGATACGTCATTTACACTTACCTCTTACAACTTATCGCTTACTGGCTTATTAAATTGGATATTGGATATTGGATATCATGACTATAATTTTATTCTGCGCATGCCGTCCTCGTTCCTCGTGCTCCACACTCTCATATAGTTCGCACGTCCATACTCTAACCACGCTCGAGGAAACTACAGAACAAAACACGATAGCTTTAACTGGCACTAGTGTCAGCATAAAACTCCTGAGCGTATTCCTCCAAACTCTGAAACTTCAACTCCGGATATAACACTCTCCCGTCCAACGCACCGTGCGATTTTGCCGTTTCGATGGTATTGTCTCCACGGAAATATAAGCTGTACATGAGCTGATACCAGGGGTGCTTCTTTTGTTGAGCTTTTAGATCGTTCACGCGCTTGTGGACCTCTTCTTCGCTGACCTAAATGCGTAAGAAATACAGATTTAAGTGTTAGTTAAACAAAATTCACCGGGGGAGGGGAGCGGGGACGTACCACCACTTTGATCTTATGAAAATCTTCACCGGCGATACGACTAGCGACCTCGTAAACCTCATTCATAGTCCTCATATCATCATAAATAAACACATATTGGTTCAAAGTCCGCGGATCGGCGATGATTTGGGCGACGAAGAGTCCGATCCGCTCTCTATTAACCATCGCGGTCTTTTTCTCGCCATCGCCATAAAACTCGCGGACCAATTCAGGGATGTGGCCTTTCGCGGTTTCTCTGTAAGGTACGGTAATTTGGTACCAAAACCCGACGTCGATGTACGTATGCGGAACGCCTGAGTCTTCGATATACTTTCTGATTTCCAATATCTGCCCAAGCCAATGTTCCAGGGTCAGATATTGATTTTTCATTTAAATGCGACATTTTTGTTTTTACCTCGTCGGAAACATCCATAACGCCAGGAACGCGAGCAATGCCGAAATCGCATGGAATGAATCGTTTTACGTGGGCTCTCTTGGCTGCGTCGACGAGAATTTTTTGGTCAAGACGAGCTTCTGAATTTACTGTGCTGATCACGATATCTGATCCAGAGAACAGCTGATCGAGCATCTCTGGCCCATCTATTTGCCAATCAGCAGCGCGGATGTCGATACCAAGGGCCCTGAGGGAGGCAACCTGTGGTTTGGAGAGTGACGCGGACCTCACTGAGGTTGCAAGTCTCTGTAACGTAAATATTATATATATATATAATTGTCCATTTTCCGAAAACAAATGATCAACTCACATATAGGTTTGTTTTTGCCAATGCTTGAAGAACGGTGGATCCAACGTTGCCAGTCCCGCCCACGACCAGTACAAGAGGTTTGAAAGTGGAAGACATGGTTTTATACTATAGCAAAGACGCTGTTCAAGTTTGCTGAATGAACAAACCCGCCGCTTGTTATATACTGATCATCACCATATCCACAGAGACTTCCGTGGCCCTCCGGCATACGAGCATTTCAGCACTGTAATCAATACTTGTGCAACGAGATTGCGAGGACTCGGAGCAATTAGTGGGTCAACGGCACTTAAGTGGAGCATTTTATAGGTTCGGAACAAGCCGCCTTCTTCCTCATTCCCGCTACCTCTAAGGTAAGAGGGTCTTGAAAACAATCCGGGTAACGTTTTTGGCAGTAAATTTTAAAATTCTCATGAACCGGCTATAAAGGTTGCTGGTGCCGGATATGGGATATATTAGGAAATTTGAAGATTAAGTGTAGATGTGCCACGAGCCGCCAACCAAAGGCTGGGGGTGAATGGCCTCAAATAAAAACATGGTTGTGCTGTAATGTCCTTGTATCTACGCGGTCTAAGGCAAGGCATCTACTACCACCATGTGGCATCCAGTGGAAAATAATTTTGACTTCACACAAAACAGTAAACTAAGACTTGACACAAGAGAAAATTCAGGAGACATGGTCAGTGCAGTAAGTACTTAGCAATTTCAACCAATTTGTCAGCTGCACATCACATCTCACTTGGTTACATCACCATTGCGTAATGCATCCATGAATGGGTTGGAAATCAGATTAACCCAATACAGTATAGTAAGATTGCCTCTTATGGTCAGGTATGTGAATTGTGTGACAAATTGATCAAAATTATATACTGTGATGCTATAGGCAAATGACATCAAACTGAATAATTTACATCATAGAAGGGAGAGGTAGCGGGCATTGCCACGAAGCTGGCCTTACAGTACTTATTCGGTAAGACATTTCAAACCCCGACACTATCAGAAGAAGGGGCTTGTCACAAAGTCCAGAAAAATGGCAGGACATTTGATCATTTGTAGCTCCCTTATTTCTGCATCAATTAACTTGCTGTAATAGAGAAATTTGTAGTTCAGAAGTAAACTTAGACTTTTCTTTTTTCAGAATTTGATTATTTTGCCTCAAAATGTCTACAAAGAGCCAGGAAGGGAGGCCAAAACACAGGTTTTGAGCACCCAAACTGTGAGGGCAATTTTATATTTATTAGTGAATAAAATAAGGTTTGGAATGATGCAGCAGGTTCAAGAACACCATCTAATCATATGGAAGCCCTGGTAATGCCAACAGGCATGCAGATTCACCAGTGAATTTTGGAAATGGGGTAAAATCTGTGTTACCACTAAATTAACACATCAGGACACATGAGATACTACAGCCACAACAACAAATGTGATCTTTTTATCTCACATTGGCAATACATTTGCACCATCTCATTTTCAAATACACTATGACATTATAGACTCGTACTTAAGTTGGTGCACATGCAAAATTTTAACCCTCAGAGCAACCTAGAATATGTAGAAATACACATATATGCCTTCTTACCAATATCATCTAAAGCTATGATGAAGCACATAGAATACAACCACATAGATGTTTAAAATACATTATAAATACAAGGATATAGAACTGCATTGTGCCTTAAATTTGACCCCATGATGATTTGTGGTAGCTATGAAGGGTTTAATGACCTCACTTTTTCGGGTACTTTGTGGCAAGCCCCTTCTCCAAAGGATGCTGGCACACTGGCACAGAGAAAGGGCTTGCTCCAAACCTAACCCTCAATCACAATGCCTGCTGTTGCCCCTCTCACCTCCATCTAAGGGTGAGCACGAGTGCACCCGTGGGTGACCCGGATCCGTACCCACAGGTTTACAGGCTATCAAAATTCAAACCCAGATCCGTGCAAGTAATATAGTACAGGTGACCCGGATCCACAGGTCAAGTACTTGTAAAAATGCAAGTACTTGTTATTTAATTAAGAAAAGTGACACAAGCAGGGCTTGAACCAGCAACCTCTTACATTTAAAACCACCAATGCTTTAGACCACTGAGCCAGATACATCTACATAACCAAAATATGAAGCCTGCTATACCAAGTCTTGTAGGAAATTAAAATACATTTTGTATGAAGGATGTTATAGGCCAATACAGGTATGGCCATAATAGGACTCATTATAAATATTTTATTAGGATGTCTATGGTAAATGTTCATAATTTTTACATTAATTCCAATTACAACAAGAACAATAAATGATATGGTGACAATGCTACTGTGACCTTTATAGATGTGTAGATAATCATGTTCACTATGGGCTATAACATCTAAAATAGTGTTATCACCATAATACCTATTGTGCTGGTTATTTTGTGCAAAATCTATAAAGATCTGTGATAGATACCCAATAAAATATCTATAATAAGTGCCTATGGCAACATTTCCAGGTGTATATAGTTCAGTCTAGCATCACTGGTCCAAAATGTGAGGTTGCTGGCTCAAATCCAACTAGTACCACTTTGTCTGATTAACTTTTCTGATAGCATTTTATTTATATATCTTTGGTTCTGATCCAATTTTTCAAGGCCAAATTAAGTGACAAGTAAGGTGGGTACCTGTAGTGGGTACCTGTGTCTACAGATGTGCTACCCAGACCTGTAAAGACCTGTGCCACTCAAAAACTCAGATCTGTGGGTCACTTGACCTGTGGGTTTCCCACGGATAAACCCACAGGTACTTGTGGGTGACCCAGACTTGTGCTCACCCTTACCTCCATCCCTTCCTAGTTTGTAATATGTTCTTGTTGGAATACTTCTGGGTCACAAGGATATGTTTCTCTCTCCTTTTAACTGCTAATTTTTCTAATTTGCTTGGGTAGCAGTTTTGCTGGTATATAAGGACCTTCCCCCTTCCCTTCCTCTAACTAATTAGGTGAGTTGTGTTTCTATTTGTCATCCCTCGATCCCCCCTTTGATACAATCCAACTCTGCAGGTTTCCCAACCCATCTTCCCACCTATTGTCTAGTCCCCTTCTCCTCTTCCCTCTTCTCTATAGATTAGTTATGCACCCCCTTCTCCCTGTTCTGTTCTCCCTCTGTCAAATACTCCCACTCCACCACCCTCCCTTGCTCATGTATCTTATTTCCTGTATTTTTCATGAATAAAATCGAATTTCGAGCTTGATATTATGTGATATAAACTATCAGGAACATATTACAGCTATTGTAAAAATTAAGTACACCACTGGGAGGAATTCTGTGTGAGGGAGCTGGCCTTGTGAGGAAAGTTGAACTCACATACACAGGTTTGTTGAATTGCCTTTCTTGATCTAACACACCAGATTTCCACACAAGGTGTTTCTGGACACCTTTGGCAGCCCTATACAGCCACACCAGAATTTACCATTTATAATGCATGATCAGTGGGTGGAAGTTGACCAACCATGGTTGTACTTATAGACTCAGAGTGACAACAGTGGAGTTTGAAAGTCAGCAATGCCACCACCACCACTTTACCTAGCTAACACATAGTGTAGTGTTCGAGACAAATTCAATGGATGATGAGAACAGAAGTTCATCTAGACTTATAAGCAAATCTTGCATTTTCACTGCTTCTTATCCATCTCAGTCCTTGTAGTGGAAAGCAGCACCATGAAACTTATTGATTTTGGTTGTTTCACCCTCACGGGTACACCCTGTGTCTGCAACAGATTGGGCATCAACATTGATGGAATACCATCTACATCAACTGCCTCCTAATCAGCAATTTTGTGTTTCTTTTTGTAATAATTTGGTTTCAGTTCATGTCTTTGCTATTCTCCTGCAGTCAGACAACAATATCTACATTATCTTTTTGGTGGAGTGAGGACAATAACTCTTTGTGCTTGTGATTAGCAGATTAATTGTCACAGAATATTTCTTTAAAATGTGGCATTTTGTTATTGTCAAGTTGGTGAGGCAGACAGGGCAAGCATGACAGGCACAGGCAAGTGCAAAAGTTCAGGTGCTTGTAGAGATTTTGTTTACTGAGATTTAACAAGTATGATACTAAATCAATGATAAGTCAAATGATGCACTGTTTGTTTAGCTGGCAAACAAGACTCCAATGGCCCATGAATGAGGCTGAAAATGTGAACTTGGAAATTGTCCTAATTAGTTTCTAGGTTCAAATTAATTTTGTGAATTATCTCCTAAAGGCTCCCTCACCATGACAGCCAAAATGTATTGCTCAAAAGCCATGGCCTGAGCCACAGGCTTTGGCTTTTCACGATGTCAGGCCAGGCCAAAGCTGTGGTTAAGCTATGACTTTGGCCTGGCCTGGCCTGGCTCACAGCCTGAATCCAGGCTGTGCACATCACTATGTCTGCTTTCTTAACGACCTGATTGCTATATATTATGTTCAGAGCTCCAATATACCAATATAACTTCAGTTCCTCAAGGCACAAATAGCTAGTGTTGCCATGGTCGTGACTGATGTTTTTCAAATAAATTGATTTAGCGTGAGAAATAAAATTGGTAAAATTACCAAAATATTTGTGAAGATAGAGGACCCCCAAAACCGAGGGGTCATTTAAGGGGCTGAAACATTTAGTGCCCTGGTTCCCCAATTAGCTGATTGCTTCAAACCAGTCAGAGTCAATCAATAACTCGGGAACCAGGGCACTAAATGTTTCAGCCCCTTAAATGACCCCTCGGTTTTCGGGGTCCTCTATCTTCACAAATATTTTGGTAATTTTACCAATTTTATTTCTCACGCTAAATCAATTTATTTGAAAAACATCGGTCACGACTGTGGCAACACTACAAATAACAACTAGCTGGTTCCTATTAACATCAATAACAAGTGCCAGAAGCATGACAGATTACCAAGAAGTTTATCAACTGGCTGCTGAGTATACTGCATATGTCTGTCAGTGCATTTTTTGCATCCATCATTTAGGCAAGACACTTATAATGAATGTCTAGTTGTCTAGGATTGTAATTTGCTGGATAGTGTTCTCAGAACCAAAAAGAATCTTTTGTAGGATTTTTCAGTTTACTGTGCCCAGAATTTACAGGGAACCTATTATCATTATTCATCTGTTTGCCTTTGGATTGCACTCATTGTTCATAATTCTTCTGTTGTCAAATTCAATAATGTGATTGATACTTACTTTTGTTATTGTTAGGGACATCTAAATGAAGACAAAGAAGATGATGACTCCAAAGCTCCTTGTTTCTCGTGCTGTCAAAATGGACATCCAATTGAGTTGCATACTCACACTTTTGCTGAACACATTCTTTACCACATCAGCTGGGAAGCCTTCACCACAAAAGGCTCACACAATATGTAGCTGACATCCAAGGCTGAAAAACACTGGAAAGCTCTCACCAAGTTGACTACTAGGAAGATTGTCAGCAACTAATCCTAATACGGCTTAGGTTGTGACTACCAACTACAAAACAATGCTAGTGACTTAGAGTAAGCTGGGAGGATAGGACTAGGTAGGATTGACCAGCTCAAAGCTGGGGAATATGATATGTACAGGCCTTCTACTTATACTACTCTATGGATATGCATGTCATTATCCGATTGGCTGATAAGATCCATGCTGTAAAGTTATTAATAGAAGCGCAGCACCTGCAGCATCATGAGTCATGGGCAATGACTCAAGATATGTTCCCATCTCCTCCGCTTACTAAGTCCACTTTAGTCAAAGATAAGATCGAAAGTAAAAGATAAGGAAAAGAAAAGCTTAAGCACCTATTGAGCGCTCTTATTGGTCACATGTCTGGTTCATTCGTAACAAAGACCCTGGCTGCATTACCAAAATTGAAGATTCCTGGCAGGAAAATGACAAAACAGTAGTCATATTAGTGTGCATATGCATTTGTTTAGCTCATATATACATTCTGTATACTGTCTGTTGCATGTTATAATGTACAAATACCCTGTGCGTGAGCGGCAAGAAATATTTCAGCCAATGTCCCATTTTGGATGTAGTCACATGATTTATAGTATGCCTGTTTGGAATAGCGGATTTGAGCCACAAATTATTGCAAATTTGCAGCTGGATTCACAGGAAGGTGCCGGACAAACATAAGTGGGGCCTAACGGATCTTATAGACAGCCACAAAAAGCTGACCTAATATATTTGTACCTTGTTTTTGTCATACACGGCCTTTTATCAACATGGGGAAAGATCTTTTCATACCTGGGACAATAACACTTATTTCCAGACGAAATAAGGGTCATTGTAAGGGCAACCATGTGATGCTGAGGAAGTCACTCAACATAGCAGGGGGAAATGAATATAAGTGGCTATAATACATGGAAATATGAAATACTAACCTAGCAGGGGGAAATCCAAAGAGAATACTCTGAGGAAAACCCTGCTAGGGATGACAACTATGCCAGGCAGGCGTGAGAAAGGACTATACAGTAGGTAAGCTAAGTGAGTGCAACGAGGCTTGTGATGAGGAGACGGGTCCGTAAACATAACTGGAGTTGCATTTGCGGAGTTTGGAGTTGCACAGCCACAGCCGGAGTTGCATATGTGGAGCCAGAAATGGGTGGTCCCCTTACAGTCACTGCCCCAGATGTCAAGCAAGGTGACCCTGACAAGAGAGGTGGGTTCTGCTGATCAAGTCACTAAACATGGGTACCAGCAATCCTTGCAAGGGCTGTGCACCACATTGCTTACATCAACTGCCTAAAAGGGAAATTATCCGTAATTCAAAACTAACCCACAATTGGCAATCCTTTTTTTGAGCCCAATTCAATGTTTCCAGCTTAGGTTTAAAGGCAAGATATAGTATATTTACCCACCTCTAGAAGTTCTTTGAGCCAGAATTTTGAATTTTTATATCCCTCTAGAGATATCACTTGTTTATAGCATATAATCAGGTATAATATAATACTGAATGGGTATTTAAAAATTTCAGCTCAAAGACTTTATAGCCCTGGTATGATTCATCAATTTATCTTACCAAAGATAGTGACAGAAATGCGTGGTGGAGGAGGAAAAAGGATCACCATGCATAGCTGAAAATGTGAGCACAGCCACCACCAAATATTGAAACAGTACTCAGAGCTTTTCTATCCCCCTCTTTTTAGTAAAATGTGTAGATTAAATGTATAGCTACAAGTTTAATTAGTGGATCAAGGCATAATAAGTCCACTGTGAAGAGAAACAACATAGGCAAGCCAGCAGGTTCAATTCCCAAAAGGGAAATGCCAATATTTTCGTCAGCCATATTACACTTATGTAGACTCCAGGAGACATTATAATTTTACAGGAACTCTAATATATACTGGAACTAATGTATACTACCTACTGCTTGACATTGGATGTCAATAAATAATGTCAAAGCGAAAATATGCAGTGAAAAGCACCTGGGTCAAGGAAACCCAGCAGTTGCAGCCCGATTAGGAAGGTATGTGTAATTAATCGGCCGCTTGCCTTTTGCGAGGATTGCCGGTACCCACTAAACATCCGGTTCCCCCGGGATTACCTGATGCGCCTCATTTGAGTAAAATTCCCTAGTGAAGTCTCCAAAATTATCCACCACTCTCGGAGCTTCGACCTCATAATTTCAAATAGGATTATCACTCAACACGGCTGTTATCCGTGATGTATATGTTAAAACTAACTAACTCGTTCTCACCACTACAAAAAGTCGCGAGCCGGAGATCGCTACGCATCCCTTCAACCTAACCTGATAAAGTAATTGTGATGAATGTCACAACAATTTCTTGTTTTGTACCGTCGCAGCGTCGCTGTACACTCAAGAATCTGACAAGCAACAGATTGGCTGAAATCCTTGGATGCCAGGCCCGCCTCTTATCGATATCCTTCGTGCTCACGTGTACAGCTTCTTTATGATGCTTGGTCTTCACGACATACAGTAATGGGCTGTCTGGAGTGCGTAGTTCGTGAGACTCTGTAGTCTTTTCAGGCCAACCTGGCGAAGCATTGGTGAAAACAGTAGCTTTGGACCACCCAACAAGATTCGCCGCGCGATTGAACCCGGTAGTTGCCTCCGAGGCTTATCGGAAAGAGTCCGAGTCGCAATTATAATAAGGCTCGGAACTGAGTCGTGCACCACTGGTTCATACCGTGCTGAACGATACGCTAGCCTTGGGATCCGAATTCTATCCATCCTGGATGACATTTCAATATACACAAGCCGCCTTGTCAAGCTTACTACTATGCCTTGGCATTTCATATGTTTATTTATTTCCTGGCATCGATGCAGCCGAGATCCACACGCTCAGAGGCTTCTCAATCGTCAACGCGTGGACCTTCCTCAACAAGAGATATGATTTCCTGCGATCGAATTTTGAGAAAACTGGTCACAACTTATTTGCGTTCAAGATCATGCAGGTGAGTGATCCCCTTACAATCATGAATTTTGCAGCGATTACCATTTATTGCAGCACAAAGTCATAGCTATATCTGGCGATGAAGCTAGGAAGATATTCTTCAATAACAGTGGACTAAATTCAACCGACGGAGCCATGCTTTTAAGGGGTGGAGTCAGGCGGGTTCTTGAATCAAACGGAATCCTAAACTCACGACTGTATACAGATTCCAGTCGTAAAAGATGTCAAGGCCGACATAGAAGAATTCAATTTAACTGAATTGAATAAGCGTTTGCTCAAAATCGTTCACAGAGGGCGATTCAAAGAAAGTAAGAGTTCACGTAATGGCGCGTTGAGTTTGCGCGTTCAATAATCAATAGTTATGCCGACATTGTTCAACGACATCCACGAACGTATGGAGGATTGGGGATCAGAGGGCAAAATGAGCCCTTTTAAAGACATCTACGAGCTTGTCTTCCTGATGACAGTCCGCATGGCTTCCTGCCAAGAACTCGCCAACGACCCAGCAATGATCCGGAAAATGAGGGATCTTTACTGGAAGCTGGAGAAGAGTGCCACGCCTGTAGGTCTCCTCTTTCCTTGGTTCCCAGGTACAGCGAAGAAAAACAAGGAACAAGCTATCAATGGTTTGTATGAGATGTTGTCCCACTATGTGGACCTAAGACGGGAGGCAGATGTGCCGAGTTTAGATGCCATTGATGTATTGATTGCCGACGGCATGGATAATTCTTCCATTATTCAAGCAAGTTCCATCTGATTTCGCTTTTGGCCGTGCCCTTATTTTCGTTGTATAGGTTATTATGTCTATGGTTTTCGCTGGTTTTATCAACACGGGCATGATTTGTGCGTCGTTTCATTATGATACCATTTATTTTGTTCATTTTAATCCCGCATGATTCAGCGTCTTGGGTTCTAGTTTACCTCGGCACCGCCGACGCATGGAAAGACAGAGCCATTGCGGAAATTCAAAGTCTCATCGATGCACATGCCAATACGACATTTTCCGAGCCAATACACCGACGTCTTTCTGCGATCCCAATATCCGCATGGGAGGACGAGATGCCCGTCACAGAAAGTATAATCCGCGAGACACTCCGCATTGTCGGCAACCCCACTTTGTTTCGCCGCAACTTTTCCGACGACTTTCGAGTCTGTGGCAAGACCATCGATAAAGGGGCGTTCATGACGTATAACATTGCAGACGTCCATTTGAATGAGAGGTTCTATTCGAACCCGCTAAAATTCGACCCGGGCCGATTTAACGTCGCCGGAGAGGACAGGAATGCACCATTTCTGGCATGGGGCACTGGCCGTCATCCTTGTACTGGTCAGTTACATTACACCCTCGCGCTTAACCCTCCTCATCTTGGGATTAGGGATGAAAACCGCCAAATTGGAGATCAAAATGATCGTCGCACTCGTTCTCTGCCGCTATGACTATAAACTCGTCGATGGCTCTGGAAAGCCTGTCAAACCACCACAAGTCAACATGAACGATAATCATCAGGTTTGGCTGTGGCTTGATATATTTGTTGGCCGCATACTCAACCAACTGTTCCCGTATTTTAGAGACGACCCAAGGGTGAGCCGTGTTTCATTGAGTACAGGAAAGTTGCGGAATAGGAAGAAGGGTTATGCTTTTGTGTTAGAGAGTTTAAGTAGGAGTATCACAGCCTGTGTTTTCTTGAGAATTTTGAGGATTGAATGCCAACGTCATGAGCGACTTATGAGTTGGGTCTTTTTGTCGAGTTCGGATACCTTGACGTCTTATCACACATATCGTTGCAATCGATCATACATGTGGTTATTCATATTTCAGGAACTGTTACTGTCCATCAGTGTCATTCAAGTATATACAATTATTGTGAACAGACGCAAAAGCGAAAAAGGCCAATCCTGAATGCTACTTTGAAACCCAACTCTCTTTACAGTTCGAGAACAAAACGGGAGGAGTCTCGGAGTTGGACATCCTCTGACCAGCTGCCGTCAGGATCCCTGTGCCGTCACCTTCTGATTCCGCAAGTTGACAGGACTAGGACTATCCTTAGTCATGGTGGTGAGTGATTCGATGTGAGTCCCGATTTCTGCTCAGGTTAACTAAACAAGAATCTACAGACACAGCACATCAGCGTGGGAAATGCAACTTCTATACCTATACGCCTAAACTGAGATCTGTGACAATTGACATCGAATACCGACTGAACACGATGCATATGATCCGTACTTTACCTATGCGTACCTTGCGTGATGTTCTTTCATGCAGAACGCGCTTGTGGCGCGAATGGATGGCGTTTAGATATCATCCGATTGCTCCACCACCATGTCACACTCCGGCAGCGGCTCTGCATCAGAATCTCCTGAATCCCCCACAGCTCTAGCAAAGAGGCAGAAGATTCAATCCCTCAGAAATTCCATCTCTGCCTGCGGCCTTCGGAGCATTAACATTGGGACAGGAGAACTGGAGCCGGGAGTGTCCAATATTGGTGTACAGATCCTGGCGATTTTGGGGAGCACGGAGGAGACATGAAGGTGGGCTATAGCCCCGGAGCCTGTTCCTACGCGCTGCTGTAAATTATAATATTAGATGCAGTGAGAGCGAAAAAAGAACAGTAAAGATTTCGATGAACGTGTGGCACAAGCCCACCATCATACCTGCCTCATAACAATAGACATTCCATTAAAATGGATAGTATACAGTGATTACGAAGGAACAAGGAGTGGCGTTTATGATTGGCCGCGATAAGCGTATTCTACTAGTTATTAATTGGTACGCTCCGGCGCCTAGTCTGCGTGATATTCACAATGACGTGCGTATTGCGTGACTCGTCTACGATGGGGCGTTTGAAAGCAAGTTCACGGTCGGATTCCTTTGGTGCGCTATTAGGGGATTCAACGGTATTTCCGTGATGTGTGCTTTCAGGAGTCCTTGATAAAGCCCAGTTGAACCGCTCGGTAGACACGGCAAGCCATGGTATTTTCAAGGGCGAGGTTGGGAACAGAGAACATCGAATGGTAAATGGCGGGGAGAGTTGGTATAAGAATCATGATGGCAAAGATGATGTTAAGCCAGATGGTAGCGCTAAGAAGATGTCAGAACGCGCGTTATATCGAGTATAAAAATGTGAATCACAAGTAGTAGAGTTGTCCACTTTGAAGAAGACCTTTGGACAATCTGGGCAGTCTATCGCCTCTAAAGAACGACCTATCACGAGCGCTCTTGCTATGCCTCACGATTGCATGCGAAATAATGCGGCAGGTGATCTCGAGGTAAATGAGGGTGTCATAGACGGCATTAAAAACGGAAGAAAATAATCGCACGTCCGTTTTGATGCATTAATTTGTCAGACCAATGTGCTGGATGCAGCACGAGAGACGATAAGTGTTCTGGCCCCACGCCGATGGACTGAGAGTAGAAAAGATCGACTTACTTCGCCATCAATTGAAAGAGGGGACGATAATAGACAACGTTGAAGTTGCCACCCACATAGAATCAAAGATGGCTGTGATGATCTTGGGAGTTTTCATAGACGGCTCGCACACGGGAGAGAAAAAGTAAGGATGTTGACGACAATCCTAGAGCAAAGAAAGATCCTATAATATACTGAAGAGTCTGGCAGTCAGCTACCGGAGCAAAAGCATTGAAACATTAGTTTAAGCAGATGATTAAGCACGGAAACAACCGCGATTGGCACCCTGGAATACGGTTGCGCTGACGCAGAAACCCATAGTTCCAATGCTATACCCCAATTTAAATAATTGGAAGCATTGCATCACTGACCGTGACATGATATCAGCAACGGTAGGCACGCTTCTGCGGAATATTTTATATTCCTCGGGTATAGACATCATCCAATCCCACACAGATGCCTGAAAGGTTAGGTGCAGTCTCCTGGATGCTTGGAACAGTGTTCTCACCGAGAGGCCTGCGAAAACCCAACCGTTGAACGTTGAACTTCAAGTTCGCGCATTGCCGACAGGTCACGCGAGGCTAAGTTCCTATTTCGGAGCTTCACCGGCTTCACTGCCGATCACTGCTGATGGTCAACATCAACGACCGCGTTCTGGCGTACAGCCGGGGCGTCGTGAATGACATCCATGCGAGCCGTGGGCTGGTGTGTGTGTCGCACATCACCTCATGCATCCCATCGAAGGTACCTTTCTTGGCGCCCACGCTTTCTTCCCTGTCGATGAGCTCTCCGTCTGCCAATTCTTAGACGATGAACGTCGATCATCCATCCATATATCTCTTATGCATCACGCCTTGTAACTGTCTTTGTATGGGATATGTCAGTTATTCTCATCGTCGGATTTGTGTTTGATCTTCATTGATCCAGTGCCTAGCGCGCTGATCAGCGATCAGCATAGATCCACTCCCGTGCATAGATCTCACTTAACCTTTCGTTCAGCCTTATATCAGAAGCGTTGCACCATCGATCCGCGACCCGGCTATCCGTTTGCCAATGCCGTTCCTGGGTAGGGGTGTCTATCACTCCTGCGTGCGCACGACATAGCATACTGTCACTGATCCACCATCTCACCTTATATTATCAGCCGTCCTCATTGACGCCGATGATGATGATTGGGATGGCAACGCGCCGATACATAATTCTCTCTGAGAGGTACGATAACATTCATCTCGTCTTAATCGTCTAATCAGTTACCATCTATCACTCCTGCTTGCGCAGGACGTGCGGCTCCCAGCTTGGTAGCTTCTGCTTCTTTATCATCTCACATCACAGAATTGACCCTGGCGCTAACGATGATTTAGATTAGAACGATCGACTACCCGTCTCCCCAGCTGCTCATGCCGTCCGTGGGAGGAGTATCTACCCACTCCTCGAGCAGGACATGTGTGTCCGGCTAGATAGCTGTTTGATCGTTTCATACACCGCAGAATCGAACCCTCCCTCATCGGCGCTGATGATGATTTTGGTCACAAATCCCCGATACATAACTCTGTTTGGGAGGTACGATAAGATCATCTCATATTGCGTTTCTTGTACTGATTTCTGCAAAGGATAGCCCCGTCTTAGCGCATCACGTTAATTAGCTGTCTGTGCTACATTAACCGATGCTGTCCATGCGGAGAAGTGTCTTCCCTCCTACTTACGCACAACGTAATATTCTGATACATTTCAGCCGTTTACTACTTTATCTCGCAGGATCAACCATCATTTTCCCCGTTGCTGGTGATATTCTCAAAGGCACGGGAAAAAAAATCGTTTGATCTTATTGTATTAATCATCTACATAAAAAGCATGATCCCGCCCGTAACTTGTACAAGCTCGCCGTATATCATTGCGCCGTCAATCGGCTACCTGCCTTCAGACTTTTAATGCCGTCCGTGGTGAGATGTATCTTCACTCCTGCTCGCATGCGATGTATAAATAAATTGGGTCACTGATTCCCCGTGTTTTTCATCTTGACGGACCAGCCAATGCGTAGTCACCGCCAATGACAAGTTGAATGGTACGGAAGACTTTTACTTCCACCTTATCGTACAACTTATTCATCTCCAAATGGTCTCTAGATCTCCGCTCATAAATAAAATTGCACAGACACGTCACTCCGACTCACATTTGTGTCATTGATGAACCACCTAGATCTATACTTGTCAATGTCGTCCGTGGGGAGGTGTATATCACTCCTGCTCATGAATGAAATTGCAAGCTTTGGGTGTTTGGGTGGCTGTTTACTGCTTATTTCATCTTCTAGGATTTATTTACCAGCTCGAGACGCCCAGCCTACTACGTTCAAGCGCTGGCGACTTCTCTCTCGCTTAGACGAACCCCCGCGTCACTGACTCGTTGGCGGGCTCAATCGCGAAGGAGGACAAGAGCGAAACCGCTGCGAAATCTCCTCTTGATCCGGTTCTGATATACGAGCTGACGTATGGGTGTTTCCATAACATAGTTTCTTTCAACCCAAACATTCAATTTACGCGATTAGCTTCAAGGGCTGCTGTTTAGGATTGGTTTTCCACTTTCTCTTGAGCAATTCAACTTCGGATATATTGGTGGTATCTGCATGTCAAAGTTCATCAGGATGAGGGAATGGGAACTTTGCATGTTCCGCTAGAAAATCGTGCAATTTCGACTCCCCTATTATCCACATTGGGCGACAAAATGCATAAGCGCCGCAAAGGAGTTATATTGGGTAGTATGAAGACAGGAAACATCACAGTGGCTTACAAGCAATGACACGAGGAAATGAAAGATGAAATCACCTGAAGTCAGTGGCAGCAACCAGGTAGAATTAAAGAGAGAGAAAGATGCTTACCTTCAGAATACCTGACGCGGCATAATGTATGTACGTCCAGTTCATTATTCAGTTATATAACTTAGGTGAATACATTTTTGTAATGTAGATAGCTTAGCCGGAAGTTCGCTCTCTCAATCAGGTGAGCTGTGCAACAAAAGTGTTGAAACGTCGACTTGGCTTGACGATGGCATGAAAATGATTTGTAGCCTTAACATTTTGATCCTTTCATCCAAGGTCTTGGCTGGAGCTTTCAAGTAATTAAGGATCAGTGCACCAAGAGTTTTTCGACGACTGGTTACCGGGAGAAGCCTCAGGCTGTGTATGACAGAAACTGGAGCAACTACGCAGCTGAAATTTCAGTACAGCCCCGTGAATGTGGTGTGAGGCATCTAGACCAAGAAAGGTTTACGTGCGTCGATGACTTATATACTTTGTAAGGCAGCATTGTACAACCGGAAAAGTGCTGGTGCTGGTCCAGTGTGTAGAATCACAAATGCATTGACATTCTGACGGAACTGTCGCACCCTTCGCTAGCCCAGTCACAGCAAACGTGTACACAAAGCCCTCTATGTGCTTGGCCCAGGCTTAAATAAATCGACTGCGGCAGCCGAACGAGGAGAGAAGGAACATTTGAAAGGCTCTGGATGGCTGTAAGAGGTGTTTATAGACCGGTGCTAACCTGCTTGGACAGAAGGCAGAGACATACCTCACAAGCCCATCCCAAACGAATGACGGGTGCACTGGAATCTCCTTTCCAAGCTCGTCCCTCTGCTTTGAGATATTAAATACAGATAGAACAGAGGCAATCATTATAAAGATTGAGTTGGTAGCTAGCTGCTGGCCCGGGCACATCCTAAGGTAAATTAACGATTCAATGGACGCACTAATCCTTTGAAACACGCAGCACACACCTGCGACCGAATCCAAAACTATACTCATACGGATCTTGAGGTCCTTCTGGCGTCAGAAATCGTTCTGGCATGAAGTCTGTAGCACGGTCACTGCTGTCGAAAGCCATGGACCTGTAAATATTGTCAGTGGGAACCACGTAAGAGGGTAGTGTAATTTGCACAGCTGCATACCAGACATTAGGCAACACGATAGTGCCAGCGGGGATAAAATGACCTGCAAAACGAGGATGTTTAGGATGGACCACCTAAAGACGTCTTTGGTGACTACCTTTATATATATCATCTTTGTCCGTGCGACGAGGTACAGACAAAGGGGTTATGACATTCCACCGTAGGATTTCCTTGATCAGGGCATCTATGTAAGGAAGCGAGGCCTGGTCCTCCATATTGGGAAGTCGGAAAGGTCCTACAACGCGATCCAATTCGGCCTGGGCTATGGCTTGTTTCTCCGGAAATATGGTCATCGCGAGCACAAATGTTTTCAGGACCAACGATGTCTGCACCAAAATGAATTTATGGATTTCAGGTGATTTAACTTGTTAGAAAAATCTCACAGTCTCGATGCCAGCTACAGTTTTTAATTAAGACACCATAACGGCCACAGAATGATTGTGACTTACCAGCGTACATCATTCCAGCAGTCCAGGCAAGCAGTTGTTGGAAGTCTGCGCTGTCTATATTATCCTTTGTTTCTGGATCCGTGAGGATATGAGAAACAAAGGAAGGCGAAGCATGCCCTTGAGCCTAAAGCGACATTGGTACCGATAACAGTGTAGGATTGTGTCATCTTACTATCTCCTCTTTGACATGGTCAAGCGGCTGATTCATCATACGGTCGATCAGTCGTCGGCCAGCATCGGCTTTTTGATGAAACGTTGCAAATGGTGTCCATTTTGGGAGATATTTGACTAGGCAAGTCATAGGATGAGCAAATATGGAACATGACCCTATGAACCTGACTGCATAGACATACGAAATGGAAGGAAATCCACTAGATGTGTTCCTAAAGCGATGGCGTCGCTAGTCATCTTGTTTACAGTTTCTGCGTCGACGATGTACTGTTGAAACAAAGGCAAAATCGAAAGGATGTTATCCAGTAGATAAATCAGGTGTGGAGAAATACAACTTACCTCGTCCGCTGATTTGATATTCAATCCATATACTATCGCAGATATTATCCTTCCAATAGCGCTGCAGAAAACCGTCAGATCAACAATGGTCTGTTGCCGAAAACGACTGAAGTCTCACAGGCGAAACAGCGCGGCAAAATTTTGTGGATCCTCGAGGAGACCTACTAACAGCATGGATGCCATTTTCTCTTGAACGCCATAATACCTTTTGATGGCCTCAGAACTTAGGGCGATGTGAGTGAGTTTCCTGTGTTCACGCCATGTCTTTCCATAGTCCATGAGAATCATGCTCTAATATTACAAATAGTGAGATGGTTATGAGGCAATAATACACGAAGGACTGACTCTGTTGGCTCCCATCAATTCTCCCGCAAATGTGAAAATCGGACGATGAGAATAATTGGTGCCACGGATGCCAAGGAGTGCGTTAGCAGATTCAAATGTGTTGAGAATAACAATCGGAGACCCTAGAGCCTCGATGTACACAATGTCACCTGGAACAGAAGTAGGTGAGAGTGGGTTAATCAGCTCCGAAAGAATGCCACGAATTCAGCTAACCGTATCTTTCTTTCCACTTTGTCAGTACGGGCAATATTCTTTCTCTTGGTATATCGAAGAGGTTTCCAACGATGAACTTGCGAGGGGGACCCGGTGGTAGAGGTGGCCTGTTTCGTATAACGTAGGCCTTGTAGAGCCATAGTGATAGAGACAGGACGAGCAACGCAGCAAAGACAGGATAAAAGGTCAACATTGTAATTGCAGGTAGACGCAGTTGAGATGACCATTGAAGAGTCTAATAACTGACAGGACATGGGTGAATCCGAAAGTATCCATGATACCAGAAGAGTTGGGAACCCAAATGCTTATCGCGGACTGAAACGGAAGCAAGTAACAGAGTGCGTTAGAACAGTGGAATAGGGAGCGAGCTGAGGGGGCTCCCGGCGGCTTAGTATAAGTACTTGCCAATTCCGACGGAGGTACGATCCTAAAATGGCGATTTTGGTTTTCAGGGTCCATGCCAGAAAGGATCTAAAATACGCACACGTGATATATGCCATATGTGTGACATTTTTTGGTGGTTATATTCGGGCATGTCCTGGGCATGTCTGCGGTATCCAACTTCGGAGGTTGTTGTGACGAATCAACGAAAAAGCCCACACTGTTCTATTCCAAAGTGTTTGCTTAGCCACCAGGGAAATCCATACGAGATACGCGGACTCGGTATATTCCAGCACATCAAATGCCCCCATACGCCCTGGACTTGTTATTTCAAGATGACATTGTCGCGTATAAGTAGACCGAACAGTCCAGGAGACAACAAATCAATACACCATGTATACACCACTCAGCGCCATCTCTGGCATCCTTTCTTCGGGTATTTCCTCTATCGAATCCACATACGCCAAACATGGAGCCGCCTTCCCGTCCATCGATGAGCCTTTCCTGCCAGGGCCTTTGGACGAAGACAAAGTCTTCATGTTGGGATCAGCCTTGGCCAGGAAATGTTTGTAAAATAGATTATTTCGGCAACTGCATTTAAGTTTTGTCCGATGAGTCCCGTAGGAAGGGATCCATCGGACAAATCTAACTTAACTCTGGTAACTTCAAATATACCTCCATTCCCGAAACTTCCTGAAACGTCAAAAATGCCGAATTATCTCAAATTATGCCATAAGGAAGTTTCAGGATTGCTCAGGAGTTAAAAGGAATGTGTGTTGTTATTTAGATATTTGCACTTGGTTTGTCCGATAACTCCCGCGAAATGATGGCGTTGTGCTGTCCACCTGCAAAGACAATATAAAGAGCGGATAATAATAACCAAACTTGAAATTCCGGACTGATGTGCTTCAGATTTCGGCGTGTTGCAACTTGCTTCTTTCTTTCTTTCCGCCGCTGTCTGCTGTCCCGTTTGGTCCATAATTCTCGACTTATGTTTCCTGGAAATTTGTTCAGCGGCAGATTGGGGATTACTTACAATGATATTTGTTCGTATAACATTCTGCAAATTTAAAGTCAAATTTGTCCCACAGATATTATTGAAGTCCGATTTCACCGACACGTCCGTCTACGTCGAATATTTTAGAGAAATACCTCTGCACGCCGACTACATCCATAACGAGCGCCCCAATAAAACCATCCGGGCGCACCACCGCAATAGTCACGGTATCATTCAGTGCTAAGTATGCATTGTGGGCGTGCCCATCGCGATCGATTAACACATTTGTGCCTGTGAAATGCCTGGGCTCTTCGCCGGAGATCACGATTATTTGCACGGCATCCTTCGGGTAGCTCTTCACAAGAGCAATGACCTCCGTCACGAGCTGCTCCTGCCCCTCAGCAGTGAAGACCAACACTGTGTGTAGTGTCAGTTTGTATTGCTCAAACAGCGAGGTCTTCAGTCGATGTTGGGTACTGATGAGCCCTGGAGCTTCAGGTGCTCGATCGCCAGCACGTAAAACTCCAAGTTCCTTGTATCCTGAATACGCATGCGCCAGTGCCTCCTCTTTATCTTGAGGCGTGGTGTCGCGCTCCTCGAGAATGATGTCACTGTATCGGTAGTTAATGCCATACATTAGAAGTGCCAAATTGCGCCATCGAAACCATCCTGTTTCGTTTTCGGCCTTCTTCTCTGGGGTGACGATATGTGTGTAAAGAACACTGGTCGCCTGCAACATTTGAGCGATTACAGGAAGACGCTCGTCACTGTAAGTCGTGAGAAGAGTAGGTCGAGCATAGTTCTTCAGGACCAGCACGAGCTTCCACGCTAGGTTGCCCTACATGCAAATAAGGTTGGTTATATCTCATCTTGAAGACGAAAGGGATAATATGCCTTACGGCATCCTGAATGCTGCAGTTCACCTGGTATCGACATTGTTGTTGGCATGTGTTTAGCAATAAGAAAATGAATCAGCTACCCCTTGACCACCGGTAGGTGAGTGCACATGACCCGAGTCTAGGAATTGGGAAAATTGATGAGAACAATGCAGATCAAGAAGTCACATAATGGGAAAACTAACCTCCAACAACGAACGCGCGTCCTTCTTGAAATTTGTTCACCATTCTGATATTAGGTCTATCCAGATATAAACCGGCGATATCACGCAAAACAACTGTGAAGCTTACTTGAAATATGTCAATGAGGTAAACTTGCCAAACTCCAGTTCTGTACGTCCAGTTTCGGCGTGGATGAACTGTGTCAATTTTGCCGGCTCGACAAGATCCGCTGGATCAAAATTCTGACCCGTGATCCCAATGCTGAATTGATTCCCAGTATAGTAATGCGGGCGAGCCAAAATACTACACAAGTTAACACGAGGCGAGGGGAGTTTAAACCTTGACGTATTTAGAGGTGAAGGATTTGCTTACGTGAAGTACCCTGGTTTGCCCCAGACATGCCAGAACTAGAATGATTAGATAAGTTGAGATCGAGGATTAAGAAGGGAGATAGAGGGCGAAGACGTACGTCATTTGTGAGACCCTTAATCTCGACATCAGCCCATATCATGCCATCTGCATCCAGAGTTTCGCCCTGAAAAGTCAGGCCGAGTAATTTTCTCGATGATCCTAAACATAAGATGGCATTTACAAAATAACTAGGCAACGGATATATTCCATGATGTACCTTTAGTGCCGTCACTACCAACAAGGTACTGAGCGACGATACTTTCTTGTATCTCACTTCCATCTGGTTGCTTGATAGCAACCGTGGCCGTTACAGTATCCACACCCTGGTCTATTCCAACAAGAGCCTTGCTGAGTTCAACGGCAACTCCGTACTTGGCCAGGTGAGTACGAAGGATCTCCTCTAAAAGCTCCTGGCTGAGATTTCCATTGGCCTGAAGCAGATTTGGTCAGCAAGTGGTTTCGAGAATGGCCGGGACATACATACGTATGGACGATCGTGCTGCACCGGACCTTTCTTGAACATATCCCAGGTTTTGATGGGAACGGTACCCCCTGGAAGTTTGTATGCGCGCATTGTCATCATTGGTGTAGCAAATTTGTGAACGTCATCCATTATGCCAAGGGTCTGGAACAGCTCAAAAGTACGGGGCTGACAGATTGTGAGATAGAGATATTAAATATAGTGACTAACACGGACTTGCAGACCAGCCCCTCGCGAACCCAGGTGGAAGGTGGAATTTTTTTCGATGATGCGAACCTTGATGCCATTCCGACTCAGTGCAAGAGCCATCACGAGCCCTACATATTCCAATCAATATACTTGTAATAATCGAGAGCTGTTACGAGACCTGCGGGGCCTGCGCCAACCTGTGAAGATGCCCTCTTAAGTTGAACAAGGACAGACTACTGTGAAAACAGCGCACGACAAGGACAATAGACTCGGAAGACATGGTGACGTCCGATTGGAAACGGTCACCGCAAGAAAATGGACCATCATCACATAGTTGTATAGTTTACAATGTACATTGATGCCGTCCGATACGGGAAGAAAAGGAGACGGTTCAAATTGGGGATTCTAATGAACGGACGATTCCACGGGACTTACCGGAAAGGACTCTGAGCGTGTTGCGATAAAAACTGCAGTCGTGTTTTCTCGAAAATTTGCCCTATCATTGATTATCAAGAAAACCTAAAATTCCTTAATTGCCGCCTTGAATGCCTTGACCCAAAATCAAGGAGGATAAGATAAATTAAGGAAACAACTTGCCTTAAAGTGGCTTAAATTGCGCTTAAATTGCGCTTGAAATGTGCTTAAAATGCCTGATTTGTGCCTGATACCGGTTGTCAAGGGACTTTACTAAGTCTGAAATACGGACCAACTCTTTGGTCACAGGTCACAACGGCAATCGAAGAGATGGTCCAGATGGACAGAAATTTTCGGCGCCTGCGGTGAGGACCCTGGTTGCCGATCCGGACAAATGATTTGGGTCAGAAGACGGTACTGTACCATTTCGACCGGGTGTTCAGGATTTTGGAAATTTCTCTCTCCGAGAAGGCCGAAAATTTCTCTTTCGGTTTATGGCGATTTTTAAAACAGTCCTTTTTTTCGGCTGTGACACATGTGACGCGTGACTATACACCCGGTCGAAATGATACAGTACTAGTAGCGCTCAGTAAGACTCTGTCAATAATTTTTAACGGGTTGGCATTCTAACCTCCGCGCGGGATATAGCTATCAAAATGCCCAGACCGGCCCGAACGCTGAGCAATTCGTGAACTCGCCGCTCGGTAGGGTCGCCGTGATCTTCAGACATATCGAAATTGCGCGGAAGGCTTCACTTCTTCCCTGGACAGCTTGCGTTTCCCCCAGACTTTTTGGTTCGTATATTTTACAATCCGTGTTACGAAACCGCTACGCCGGCTAGCCAGACACTTTGAATGTGTGCAGACTGTTGCCATACTTTGGTCATTTCTGTATGTATCGGACCGCTGATACTTGTGTTACGAATCTCTACGAATTATATCAAAATTGCACAGGTGATGAGTACAACTAGCATCACCCTTTGCCAGCACGGGTTAGCGCGGGCAATCTCACAAAATGTCCTTCTGCGAAACATGAGCTCGTTTGCAGAACAATTTAACCCACGGTACGCTGAGGTACATGAATGAAAGACGGCCCCCGACTCAATGGGAAAGGACACAAAAATGAATAAGCGCACGGCAAACTCTGAATCAGCAGCATTGAGGCAGCGGGTTTAGATCGACCGACGTCTGGGATGCATGGGAAAAGTCAAACAGAGCGACGCATTTACATAGCTATGGCAGTCTATTCTTTCCCTTTTACATACAAGCTCTACCAATATGGAAACCAACTCACCTAAACGAATACTTCACCTTTACCCCAGACAACTACATCCCCACCAATCTTCGCGACTCCCTCCTTCGTATCCCAGCTGACGAACAACATTCCCCCACGCTGAGATACTTGCAGCGCTACCATTGGTGTTTCCAGAGTTGTTGGCTCATTTGCAGATGAGGCGGCAAGGCGCTTTTGAGCCCAGTATGGTACGAGGAGACAGTGAGCCGAGCCGCATACTTGGTCTGTCGAAGAGCAAGTTTGAATCGAAGTCATGTTATGGATCAACGCTGGACAAACCTTCTGGGACGCCGCAGCTAGGTGCAAACATCCTGGAGAGGAATACCTCGTCGCCAGTAGATGAAGGAGAGGGGGCAGTGGTGACCACGTTTATCCCAAAGCCTGATTCTCTCTGTTCATCCGGTCCAATACATCTTTAGCAAGTGCCAATGGAAAAGGAATAGATCACATACAAACGCGTCCTTCACTATCTCTCTCCCTTCCAAGGTCTCACCTTTTCCGAGTTCGATAAGGAGGTAATCCTTGAAAGAGCCTTCGCCGTGGCCCATGTACATAATGTTAACATCCCCGGCGGGCTTCTTCAGTGCTTTCCCCAATGCTGAGCGAATTTTGGCTTCAGCGGGGGAGGCGGAGAGGATGGGAACGGTTGGAGCATGAGGAAATGAGATCTGAATCTGCTCGACTTCGGACGCGGTTTTGGGAATGGTGAAAGTGGTTTTACGAGCTGAGACGATAACTCCGGTTGTAGTTTGGAACCTCAGCAAATTTTCCTCTCCCTCTGTATTCCCGTTTGCTCTGCCGTTCGGCTTCGACTTTCCATTCACTTGGGCTGCCAGGTCAGGTGTCGCGAATATTGCTTTGGCTGCAACGAGCGTCCCATGCCCACAGAGTGGTATTTCTACACTGACAGTGAACCACCTGATGTAAAAGTCTGCCTGTACACCTGTGTCTTTATCTGTATTCACCTCTGCAGCTGTCCCTGGAAGTGCAGAGACGAAGGCCGTGATAGGCTGGTTCAGATTCGTCGCGATAGCTTGGAGCTTCTCGGATGGGTATGATATTACAGGGGATGGAAGGAAGACTACGGCTGCTGGATTACCGGAATTGGGGCTGGAGGTGAATGCGCTTAGGAGGAGGAAGGGTGCTGTAAACGGGGCGGGGGCCATGCTGGATTGCTGTGTTGCGAATGCGTTTCGTAATGTCTTTTATATTGAGAAGATATCTATCAAGTCCCTAATATTCAATTATTGAAGATGACTCAGATGATGGGCTTCGCCGGACAAGCTTTGAGTCATGTTGGGCGCTTAGCGGGGTTTCAGGAACAAGTGGATTAAGGTGCCGGCCCGGGGTTCCAAGTGACAAAACTGAGACGCATTTTCGTATTCGATGCACGAAGCAGTCTCGGATTGTTTGTTGAAGTATTGGCATATCGCGTTCAAGGATGTGAACAGGACCGCTTGACGTCGACGACGTGGTATGATTTTGACCGATTGAATTTGCAGAGAGGTTCAAGTTGTCCACGTGCCCATTGCTGTGCACTTGTCAGAGAAATTTACAACTTGACCATCAACTTTCGCTCTCTCAGTTTGCTCTCAGTTGCTTTCGTCCATTTCAATGACGACGACGCACTCTTGGACTGAATGTCCCATTGGATACAGCCAAAGCGTATATGATACTTCATCAGCTGTCACCGTGCTGGAACAACCTTTTTCCGGGCCCAGCGAAGGTCAAAAGTTCGGTTCGTCCTCCTGGTTAATTCAATCGCGATGTCCCAACCACCCGCATCCACCTTCAGACTCTACGGCTATCCCGTAGCACACAGCGCATCTCCTACCCTGCACAGTGTCATCTTCGCAGGGCTAGGACAGAACAAACGATATTCGTTGTTCTCTACTAGTAAAGTTACGCAGGAGATGATCGACGATCTGAGGAGTGAAGAGTGCGGAGGTTGTGCGTAAGTGGCATCCTGCTCTTCCGTTTTGGATGGTTGCCGATCTGTTTTGATGGACACTGTACAGTGTAACAATGCCAATCAAAACGGCTATAATACCCTACCTCGATGGACTTACCCCCGAAGCTTCTTCAACAGGAGCAGTAAATACGATCGTTAAGGTTCCCGACCATGGCGAACCCTCTACATATAAACTAATCGGCACAAACACTGACATCTTTGGAGTCAAAAATGCGCTTCTGCGTGCCTTACATTCTCAGCACTATTCGCTCTCCCAATCCAAAATCATGTCTCCGCAGGCTAGGTACGGCAAGAGTGCTAGAGGAGCGGGAGTTGTTATCGGAGGAGGAGCCACTACCAGGAGCGCTGTCCATGCGCTTTGGACGATGGGACTGGAGAGCCTTTATTTGGTCAATAGAGATGCCGGGGAAGTTGAAGCTGGTATGTTATCCCGATTACTCTCGATCTATTTCTAGCTTCCGATAGCTGACTTTGTTGTGTTTATTTTAATTGATGTATTAGTCCGTGCTGCACTCCCTCACATCGCAAATATAATCCACCTAATCCACCCAGACCAAGTTGAGTCCCTGCTCGTACCAACTTCCCCAACCGACAGGACCAGACCGCGCATCTTAATGATAGTGGGAGCCATACCATCCTTCGCGCCTATTACTCGGGAAGAGAGGATGGTATATACGACAGTTTCTTCTATCCTTACGATTCCCTACGATCGGGAAGAAACGGAAGTGGTAGATGTAGTAGATGGGGAGCTACCGCTACCGAAGAAGAGACTATTCTTGGAGATGCCTTATAAACCTAGGATTACGCCCATGGTAGGAATTTCTTCCTTACGTCACCTTTCCGATCATTCCCTCTGTTATGCATCACAGTCCTCGGCTTATGCTCACCTCCTCCTGTCACTCATATTTACATAGGTCCAGATAGCCACCGCCCACGGCTGGCACCCAATAATTGGTATTGAAGCCATGATCGAGCAGGGCCTCGCACAGCAGCGGATGTGGGCCCGCGGGGATGCCAGCGTTGAAGTTGGATGCGATCCTAGTATATTGGGACAACTTGTCGAGGCGGGAGCTAGGGATTTTGTTGAGCGTATGCAAGAGTGAGTTTCTCATAGGGCCATTTTGGCTTTTTCTCTCTCTTTTTTCTTTTCCCTGTCTCTTTTCAGACACATCTGCGTGACGAGATTCGACATCGTGTGATGTCGTTTGTTACTAGATTTTCGTTTCAGGCCCGATTTGAAATGGCGGTTGTGGTAGGTTGGTTCTACCGGGATGTCCCATCAATGAAGCAACCGGTGGTGGTTTGCAAATCTCAATTTCCGTTTTCTCCTCCAGTCCTTGATTGTTCCCACAATGCTGATTGAAATCTTGATTGTTACTGTCTAGTATCGCTGTCACGGACGTGGAAGTTGATCGAGCAGATGGGAAAGAAGCGGCGCCATTGCCTAAGAGGAAGGCAACCTATTGAGATCATGTGGGTATGTCCATGTGCTACTCGTGCGGGCGCAGATGTCAACATCTGAATCCTCCTGGTTCATTATTTGACGCATTGACATGAGTAGGCTTGACGAATGAATTATTATTGTAACTGGACGGAACATTGCGAATTCGACATGAAGTTTGCGAATGGCACGAATCTGCTCTCCCGAAAATCGGCCGCCTTAACTCAAATCATGCTCTGATGCAGCGATCGATGCTCAGCGCTCATGGATCATATGGGCCTCTATAGTTCCCGCTCATGCTGTGCACAAGGGCCGGAGGGTTTTGACAATGGCCATGCGTTTCAAGTTCTTAAAGTGTGAGTCAATATTTATATTTTCGACTGCAAGTCTATACTACGAACCTGTGCGTGCGTTATGTCGTCCACCCGAGGTCCTCTCGACTCCTGCCCCGCCGAACTTTGCGATCGTATATTCGAGTTGGCATGCACAGATGCTGGATATACCGGGCGTTCACTTTCGCTTGTCTCGAAGTACGTCAACCAGACTTCGAAGCGTTACATGTTACAATGTATAGCTCTCCACGGAGTGGATAAAATTGTTGCATTTGTTGGAGTGCTTGAAAGGACGTCAAAGGAGTTGAGGAGGGTCCGCCATCTTTTTATTTGTGATGGAGATCTGGATGATGATGGAAGAACGTCTATACATTCTGCCACCTCGCTGCTCTTACCGCACATGGGTCTTCCACGAAAGCCATGTCTACGCAGCCTGGATCCGGGCTCCATCCCGTTCGACCAAGGCATGATGAAAGGCCTATCCACCATTCTATCTCTCATTTCGCCTACCATTGAAACGCTCTGTCTCTACTTTCAATCCCGCAAATGGATGCGCTTCCCATGCTACACCCATCATTTGACGTGGGCATTACGCCGAATTCCATCTCTCCCGCGCCTCTCCGAGTTGACAATCGGACAGTCTCCGCAACTACCCGTAGACTATTTGGCATTCGCTGATATGCCTATAATGCCTTCTCTTCAGCGCCTCTGCCTTTGGGGAACGATCGAAGCACATAAACTTTGGGAGCATATGTCACATTTCGCTCCGTCATTGACACACCTCCGTTTACCGGGAACTGCTGACAACATTTATACCGCACGAAGCTTCCTCCATTGCTCACCGGATCGAATACAACTTCGTCCTACTCTAAGCAAAATCTATGTCCAGCAGGAAGCACTACCTTGCCTTTCTATCTCACATGTCTGGGATCTTCGGGCAATAAGCTACATACAATGGGCAGCGTGCAAAGATGAGCGGCTGGTCTTGCTGGACTCAGATTTAGCCGTTGCAAAATATGGTCTGTTAGATCCCGCAGACGTAACTGGGTATGAGATCATAAAGAGCGAATGGCTATCACGTATCTCGGGCGGTGATGGATGTTGGCCGGAGATGAATAGAAATGAGAAAATAAGGAACTATCCTCTGGCAGAAGGGGATGTGTATTGGGCGACGTTGCACTCAGGCGCCTTGGATGGGTTTCCCAAGCCTTATATCCCTTCGGGGATCCATGAGGCAGAGTGACTTGAAACCACTTGCACCAGTGACAAAGGCAAATTTTCATACCCAGAATGGCACCCACGGCTCGAACAAAATGCGAAAGTCCACGCGCAGCCACCTTATGTTTACCTCTACATATTGTCCCCTTCGGGTGACATACAAAAAACTTGGAATGATACAGAAAAGGTTTTTTCTGTAATGGATCTCAATATTTACTTTATCATTTTCCCGCCAATAATAATCAATTTGAATTAGTATAGCCATCTTTGTGATAATACTTTTCTCATACACATGGCATCTCCAAGTCTGTCTAAGCCTAGGTTCGGAGCAAGCCCTTCTCTGCAACTTCTCTGTGCTGATATGTCAGCAAACAGAGAAGAGGCTTGGCCCTGTCTCAAAGGTCCTGCCAGTTTTTGGCATCTTGGCCTAAGCCCCTTGTCTGAAGGTGAGCAGAGCTTGAAATCTTCATGTGGAGAATGCAGCTTGTTCTGAACCTAGTCTAAGCCATAGCTGTGCTCAATTTTATTTTATTTGTTTAGTACACTTGATCAAATGGTTATGAGGCCTCTATGTAATAGAGAACCTGTTCTTTTCACCCTGGGTTTGTAGTTGCATTGTCCATTACCGATCACTCTTGATAACCCTGGGAATCATATTTGTGACTGTGGGACATCATCTGCAGGAGCTCCCAAGTTCAAGTTCCATCGGATGCATTCTGTTGTGCTGTCTCTTTTACACCAGCTAATATTATAAATCCACACATTAGAGACATGGGTCATTAGGTACATGTATCTGATTATTTACAGATGTTTTAAAATATTTAAACTCAGATATTTAACCTGTCACAAGAATCAGATTGTTTTCTATAGTTAAAATCTGTAAATAAAGATTTCTATTGTACAAGTTGAGTATCCAAGTTTAAATATTTTTGAATATCAGCAAATAATCAGATATGTGTACTCATGGAGACATGGGAATTTCCAACTGGACTCGTTCATACCTTGCAGCAGCAGTAGCCCTCTCCAGCAAGTCAGATGTTATGCTTGTGGGATGTTAGCTAAATTTATAACAATAACTGAAGTCCCTTCTCCATTGTGAGAGTTGTGTGTTGTGCATCAATAGTCACAATAGGGAGCTTGTTGGAGGTACTCTGAATGTCTCTCATCTGGCCAACAGCCCAATTGCCACTTGTCTCAAAGTTTGATGAGTTTGATGATGTGTAGATATTCTAGATGATTGGATGTTGGACATGTAGGCAGAGCAATATAGGTCAGTGAGGAATGTGTTGGTTTCTATAAGCTGTGAACCCTGGCATTGGGGTGCTTGCAGTGTCAAATCTTGATGTAAAGGCAAGAGAAGATGCTGGCATTGATAATATTAGTGATGTGTGGGCTCAGCTTATGCTTAAAGCTGTGGCTTGGGCCCAGCTTTTGGCAGCTCAGACTTTCAAAACCTTGAGCTGCAGCCTGTAGGGGTTAAATACACAAATAATCGAATATATTGTGTATGCAGGACAGGACAGCCATCCAACACAATTTGAGTGTAAAACTAGTGAAAACTTTATAATATAATGTACTTATCTGTATCCAATTGCCATTGCAGCAGGAGGGGACCTTGTGCAGTCTCACAATGCTCTGCCAGTTGCAACAGAGGAGTCTTGGGAGGTAATCCAGTCCTTCCCTCCATTTCTCATTGCACAAGTCCAGCAGAGTGTACTTGTACACCTAGTTAAATCCATTCTAAATGTCCTGGATCAAGTCCAAATTCCCATGCTGAATCATGATTGTTTTGTGATTGGAAATGCAAGCGCCAGCCAGATGTGATCTCTTGGGATTTTGTTAGTCTTAAAGGTCAGATCAGGCCATGGATTATGGTGAGCCAGTTGCACAATAGGCTTGGGTGAATGTATGAAGTCAAGTTCGCTGGGCATGTGCAACTGCATGATGTTGGTGTGTCTCTTGTTGTTGATCGACTTGGACTTTCTTCTGGAGCATGAGAATATATTCAAGAATGGCAATATTTCAAAAAAGGTATTAACACGCCAAACAGCAGTTCAAATTGGGTCTACCATTATCCAGATAGTGCCTTTTCCCTTACCCAAAAATCCCCCCCCCAAAGCCACAGCCTAAGCTGACAGCCTTCAGCTTTCATACATCTCAGGCTGGGCCCGAAGCCATGTCAGGCCATTGTGGCTGTGCTACCTTCGGTATCAGCCATCTCAGACTCTATAGCCATTCCCTTAGATAGAGAGTGATTCTCACACCTATTCCACACCTTTTACCATCACTATACACCCTGTTTACCCCTTCAAGATCCCTTGGCACCCTCTCAGTTGGTGATCAGGTGCGATTCGCTCTTCCCCATGGAGCCCTAGCCACCTTGACACCTTCAACCTAAATCGATCCACTGCTGTTGACAAGAATCAACCACCACCGAATTTGTCAACTGAAATTCCTGTGAGACTACCTGTAATTATAGAGCATGTGCACTTCACTGCGAGAATGCAATTGGAACCAACACCAAACCACACTGCCCTTGACAAGATTTGACACACCACCATTGACGAGCATCAACAACCACCAGGAATAATTAATTTCATCTCCCATGGAATTATTCACTTAATTTCACAAGCCTCACCTCCCGCATCCACTTAATTGTGTGAACACAAACTCATTGGGTTACTAGCCACCATCTCCAACAACTTCAACAGACCACAGCTACTGAAAATTGCACACACCGTGAACTATTAGTTTAAACCTGTGGGAATTAATCCTCCAAACTCCCACCACCCACTTCCTCACTACTCTGAGCAACGAAAACCACCCACCCCATCACGGCACACCCCATGGCCTACTACTACCAGGACCCAAACCACGACAGCTACTTGTATGAGTACGCTGACGACAGTAACTACAGCAACCACGGCTACAAAGACAACTACGGCTCGTACTTGGACAACACCAAGTCTCCATACAGCAACCCAGACCCAACTAACACCAGACCAGACCACTACAAGGACCATGAGGACGTACTGGAGGGACATGGATATGAACACAGTGAGGTTGAATATGAGGGAGAAAGCGAGCAATATGAGCTTAGAGAGCTTGAACGAGGTGAGGACAAGATAGACAAGTACAGAGAGTAGGAACATGAAGGCGAGTACAAGGAGGATAGACATGAGCCCAGGGGGCTCGAATACAAGGGAGATGAGATATGCAAGTATGGAAAGTTCACATACAAGCCCAAACATGACGCGGAGACCCACTGTGCAACATATGAACCACACAGGTTCAAACATGACAATGGGGAGACAGGTGAGTGCACCCACCCCCACTCCAACCACACACCCACATACATTCCCCCCATCCCCTTCCCATCCCCTCCCAGCCCCACACCTACCCCCTGTGCACACAATACCCCCCATTCAAACCAACAAAGTCACGTGACCGCGTCAAAACACGCGCACACGTCCAACAATGGGTATGATGACGAACGCAAGTTCACAAACATTGACTATGGTGCTACTGAACCTACAGACCATGCCACCTCCCCCATATACACGGACCTTGATATCTTTTGCTGTGATTACAACAATGGGATCCTGGAGGCAATCACCTACATGAAGGGCCTCCAAGCCTATTTGGACGAGTGCCTACACGAGGCAATGGAAGAGGAAGCCCAATACACCTTAGAACACCCCCCTACCCCACAACCCACACCCATCTCACCCTCCCCATCCACCTCAACAACCCCAATCCCTCAACCTACTCCCCCTGCATGTATTACCTTGCCCTTACTGAACAAACAAGGTCATGTGAGTACGTTCACGGACGTCAACAATGACACTGGTGAACATCTCATGGACCACCCACCCTCAACCTACACAGACCTTGACACCCTCTGTTGTGACTATGACAACGGAGTCCCTGAGGCCATTACCTACATGGAGGGTCTCTAAGAGTATTCAGACATGTGCCTATGAGAGGTAATGGAAGAGGAAACACGAGACTAAGCCAAGTACATCCTAGAACACCCCTCTAGCCCACCACCAAAACCCATGGCAATTGGTGACAACAAACCTGACCACATCAAGGTCTCACAGCTCCTCTTCACTCAGCTGAAGCACCAGTGCAGGAAGAAGTACCCTGAATGCAGACCCATCCCCACTCCAACCCACCACCTCAATGGCAGCAACTCTACACCCTATCCCACTTCTCAATCATGCCCTCTGCTGTGGCTGAACAAAAACCCAGGCCAAAAACACCACAACAAACACTGCTACAACAAACACCCCCCAGCTGACACTACTACAAAACAACGACCCTCTCCACGGCCAATCATACCCACTCCCACCCCAATCTTATCCATCAGAGATTCTTGCCCCCCCGCCCTGGCCAAATATATGCCACTGTCAACATAGACAATATTCCCCCATCTCCTACACACTCCCCACACGTCCACCGCCCTGGCCCATCAAACCCCATTGCATCCACTCATCCTTACAAAACTGCCGAAATGGCAAACATCGAATCAAGGCCTGGAATATTCTGGATGAAGTTTCTTTTTGATTTCATTTACTCACTTACCATCACTCACAATAATAATCCAGATTTGTGTTTATTACTATACCCTATCTTATCACCATACCTCTATCACCACTCCCCTTCTGTCTCTCTTCTGTCTCTGGTCCCATTGTGTGTGGGCACACACAGAAATGCACATAGTACATTTCTGATTTTTTAGAGAGGGGGCACCTGTGGCTGTGCTACCTTCAGTATCAGCCATCTCGGACTCTATAGCCATTCCCTTAGATAGATAGTGATTCTCACACCTATTCCACACCTTTTACCATCACTATACACCCTGTTTACCCCTTCGAGATCCCTTAGCATCCTCTCACCATCACCAGGGCCCAGCTTAATTCAACCTAAAAGGGCTTAGCTTGGCTCAGCCCACAGCTCAAAGCCAGGCCCTGCACATCACTAATTGATATATTGGTCAATGATGATCCCAAGCCAGATGTGTCAGCAATTAATACAAATGAGGACTTAGGTTACTATCAAGGGAGTATGCCAGAAGACAAGAGGATAACAAGATGAGGCAATGAAGGCCTTATCAGGTGGACTATATACAAAATATGGGCAGCTGTGCTATGTCTACATAGGGACAGTGTGGGAATCCATCAGAATCACAGCCAGGGAGGTGATCCTTGTCTATCTATAGGTGACTACTAATACAGAGGTAGGGTAGGGCATGTATATATATGATGAGTAAGGTCCAATGTGATGTCTGAGATAGTCGGAGCATCAGGGTCCAATCATAAACAGGAAGTACATACATGGTGGGAATCACATTATATAAAAATAGGTACAAAAAGAATCTTTACATTAGGCAAAAACTATACTAAAATGGGAATTTTTACATCAAATATTGAGATACATATAAAGTAAATAGATATTTCAAGTAGAAACAGTCCACAAATGGCAAACTGTACATATGTCAAGTATGGCTTATTGTAGAAATGACATTTATATGTAACACAGAAAAAGTCACAATACATGGTACAATACACAATGTACAGGGGCTATTTCTATGTGAAATAAAAATGAACTTCATATGTGATAACAGCATGTAAAATATAAACACTTTTTATATTTTCAGCCTCACTTATTACCTGTTCATTGCCCGGTATTAAAATATTTATATTATGAGTTCTTTAAATTTTTTTAAAGGCTCATTCTTTTGATCATGCTTTTAAGCCAAAACCTGGACCATTGTGCTACTCTTGAGTACCGTGGGAACAAAAAAGGCAATGATTTTGTTACTGTGGGAAAAAAAATTTGAATACAAAAATTCAATATTTTTCTCTGATGTTTGTTATGATTTGTCATTGTGGTGGCACCTGCCTAATTTGGATATTGCATTCAAACAAATCAAAACAGTCAAAATAACAAAAAATAATCTTGTTTGCTGTTTTTTTTGTTCTTACCACATATACTCACCAGGTACAAATGTGTTGTATGCTCTTATTTGCATCTGTTTACAATCATGTACAGCTATGGTCTTTCATACATTGCCTTTTATGGGCAATATAAGACATTCATATGGTTTTGGGTATATTTTAATAGTTATTAGATGTATTATATATGTCTGGGACCCGTTTTTCGATGTGAATTCAACTGTGATGTTGATTTGTGAATTGGACTAACCTAATTTGGTAATTGTGAGAATTGACAATATGTATATGGATTCTGTATCGTTTTTCAATGTGAATTCAACTATTATGTCCGTTTGGTGCTTGGACTAACCTGTTTTGGAAATTTTGAGAATTTCATA
>KN833058.1:81947-92052 GCA_000827315.1 Piloderma croceum F 1598 | reverse complement strand
TTGGACTGTTTTCCAATGCAAATTCAACTAAATGTCTGTTTGGTGATTAGGCTGACCTTTTTTAAATTTTTTGATAATTTACAAAACTTATTGTTAACTGAGACCACCGTTGAAGTAATCCCCCTATTTTGACTGTGGGATCTGTCATTGCCTGATATATGTGCGTATCTCTTTTACTTTTTTAGATGCCACCATTGTAGTGATCCTCCTATTTTTCACTACAGAATTTTGTGGAGTTTGCCATTGCGCATCCTATGCACATGTTTCTCTTTTAATGTTTTACCCTTGAAAGCTTGAACTGTCCGTGATCGGTGAATAAGCTTTTGGTGATATTCCTTCATAAGCCAAACTCTGTTCACTATGCCCACAACAAACAGAGCAACAACATTGCATTATCTTGTACAATTACTTTACTTGGGGGGAGTGGGCCATTGCTATACATGGCAGGTATGAGTCCCCTATTTTATTCATTTTATTTACATACATACACTAGCTACACTCTATGATATTTGTGTATTTTTCTACAATTTACTTTACTGTGCAATGACATGAAATAGGTCATCTTAGCACTAAATCCACAGTCTGAACAACCACAGATTTTTTGTTGTGTATAATGAAGAAGAACTGCAAACATCTCCTCCATCTGCCTGAATTTTCTCAAGGATTTTACTTGCATGATGAACTTGTAAAATGCAGTTTCCATGAGGTACAGTCACTCTGTGCCTTATCTCAAATATTTGGGCATATGAAAATCACAGCTTCAGAAAACCACCACAAGTAAATTGGAAAACCTTCAATGGATGTCTGTTAAGAACCATACACCCTACAGATTCTTATTATGCCAAGTCTGGTCAGAGTTATGGAGTACGGAGTATCGCAGTTGTGGACTTCATGTAATAAGGGCAAGAGCGATGATGCAGCTTCAGCTTATGTGCTGCACCCTCTCTAACCTCTCTTTGTCTCAATTTATGAGGGGTTAGACAAAGGTTACAGAATAGAGAGAAAGGTTTTAGAGACTAGAAGGTGGAGATATAAATCAATATTTGAACTGGAGAAATACATAGAGTAGCTACAGTTTATATACTACTAGTGTGTGGTGGAGTCCAGGGGGTTCCAGAGTTCTGAGTTACATTGATTGTAGCTAAAGTAGTGTCAAAGTTTGGGGAAACATAGAGTGCAAGTACAGTAAGTAATAACCAGTCAAGGTGTTAATATCCAGAGTTCAGAAATGAACTGCATGGTAAGTAAGCATGTGGGTAAGTAATCATATATTTAGTCCAGACTTCCAGGATGTAACAGTGTCATAATACATAATAAATGCAACAGAATTGCTCACAAGAGCTTTCATGATTACTCAGAAGAAAGTCACATAAGAAATTAAACCTTGCCATGGTTTTTCAACTTGCCTCATGAAGAATGTCATTCAGCAAATCCAATTTTGGGAATTTATTTTTATGTACCAGAGTCCACCCTCTAGCCTACCATTTATATTGCTATTTCCTACATCACATCTACCAAGCCTTGCTATTCTTGTGGACATTGTAATGTTCCTGGTACATAAAAATGTGACATAGTACTAGTTAGATGAAAATATTTATTATAAGCACATACAGCAGGATTGAGCAAACAAACCACAATTGACCTGCTGTAGTGGTTGACCTGTTTATGTCCATATACAGTATATTTAAAATAAAGTATATGGTAGAAAAATACAAAAATATTATGGTGTGTACATAACATACATGTGTAAATGAAATGAATAAAATATGGGACTCATACCTGCCATGCATAGCAATGGCCCACTCCCCCCAAGTTTCATGTACTGTTATCTTGTTTCAATGATCTGACTTGACCGGTACATCAATGTTGGTGTGATCACAATGGTACGATGGGATAAACCTACTGGAGTTTCATTAGGCTTCAGTTGACCTTTGGCCTTGGCATTATCAATCCTTGTGATATTGCTGGTAGGGGCTTTTGCATACCTTTATGGTCTATATCATGTTCAACTTTGCAATGTTTAATTGTATATTTAGTTTTGTTACTATTACCTTGGGAAACTCAGCATTATCTTTATTCCTTACCACAGTATATATTCTGTACTTTTCTTTGATTCAATAAGAACACTTCCCTCCACTCATAAGAACTTAGAAAAACATCAAACTCGCTTAGTATCATCTTGAACTTTGTATCTTGGCATTGACATTGCCGTATTCACCATACCCTCTTGTCAATCCTCGTACCACCTTGATCTAACCTTAGTATCTTCAAATCTGGGCAACATATACTTGTTGGACCTCCGTAGAACCTCAATATTGACTTGGGGGAGTGGGCCATTGCTTTGCATGGCATGTACGAGTCCTGTCAGCTTTAATTGGTTCTTGTTAAGAACCATACACCCTACAGATTCTTATTATGCCAAGTCCAGTCAGAGTTATGGAGTTATGGAGATGCAGAGTTCTGGACTTGCTGTAAGAAGGGCAAGAGAGATGTGGCTTCAGCTTTTGTGCTGCACCCTCTTTAACTTCTTGTCATCTCAATTTATGAGGGATCAGATAAAAGTGTTAGGGAACAGAGGGAAGGTCTTAACAACTAGAGAGTGAGGAATCTAAGTTGGTATTCGAACAGAAGAAAGTACATGGAGTAGCTACAGTTTTTATACTAGAGTAGGTGGCAGAGTCTAAGGGTTCCAGAATTCTGAGTTATATTTAAATGTAGCTAAGGCAGTGTCAAAGTCTGGTGAAACATGATAGGTGGGAGCGTGGTAAGCAACAACTGGTTGGGAGTTGATATCTGGAGTTTGGTAATGATCTGTGCAGTAAGTAAGCATGAGGGTATGTTTGAGTCCATAATCATAATGAGTAATCAAGGAAATAATTGTAATTGAGGTCCAGAATTCCAGGATGTAACAGTTTTTGTGTAAAATAACAGAAAAAATTGGTGTTTCTACAGTATTTGGCATCTCTATGGATACATTAGTTTTGCTATGTTGTTTTCAATTTCAAAAACAGGAGAATTTGCACAAACCATTTGAATGGCACTCTAAAATAAATACCACACACGCCAGCCCATTTACATTTTCACCTTATAATTTAAACTCTTGCATACACCACTAAGATTAGTTTTTTCCTTTAGAAGAGAACTTGGCAAAATCTCCATCATTTCCACAGTTACTACCAATGGTCATACCATCATGGTACCATATAATACCATCAGTTCCAATAATACAAGATCTAAAATGGAAATCTCCATGCCCTCTGACATCTAGAACTAAGAGACCCAAAATATTAAATGTGACCATGATTTAGTTGCACCCACACAAATGGAGCAGACTTTGGTGTCAACTGCTCATGTTCACATGCCTCTGGAAGGGTCTGTATGTAATAATTTCACACTCTAACACCACAATCACAATTTTCTTGCACTCCTCATATACACAGATACTCAGAATATCAACTTTGGCCATGATCTATTTGCACCCACACAAATGGGGAAGACTTTGGTATAAACTGTTGATACGCTAGCAGTGTCTATAATGATGAAAATAATAAAAATAAAAACATTACTTGAGGTGCAACTGAGGGGTGTGATTGGGTGAGTAACCCTTCCTATAATGAGTGAGATGTGGTGAAATGAGTTTTTACATTGTGTGCGATGCGCAATAGTGAGAGTGCGAGAGTGAAGTGAGAAAGTGTGGGAAAGCGTGAGGGAGCATGGGAACGTGAGAGCGCAGGAGAGCATAGTCTAAATAACATGAGGGTGAGGGCAAGAAATGAAGTACACAGTCAAGAGACAAGATCTGAGGTCACAATGAAATTTTGATACAAGGGGTGAAGTTCTACTTAGGGTTTAAAATGGGTAACCTGCGGGTCAGATTTTCCCACACTGTACCCATACCTGCATACACCATAACTTGGGGGGAGTGGGCCATTGCTATGCATGGCAGGTATGAGTCCCCTGTTTTATTCATTTTATTTATACATACATATGCTATGTACATTCTATGATATTTTTGTATTTTTCTACCATCAACTTTATATCTCAAACACCTCAATATCAAATCTATTTACACTATATAACAATTCAATCAAACCAGAGTATATATTGCTAACACCAAGTTCTTGCCTCTACACTTTCAACTTGACATTGTCTCTAAATCCCCATTTTTTTTGCACTGTCTTCCTGTAGTCATGCCATCATTAAACCAAAAAGCTCCATCTGATGAGACAATACAAGATGTAAAATGAAAACCTCCATGATAAATCATGCCTTTCAACTGCAAAACCATCATTCCATCTTCTTCTTCAAATCCAATTGTTTTGCTGAGTGTAATATTATTTGAATTGATTTCAAATATCAACAATGGTGGAGGTAAATCAAAACTGATGGACTTTCGCAATGGTTGAGAACAATTTGGGCACTTTTTTGAAGTGTGATGTTCAAGGTTCTTAAACCACAGACCTGTTGATTCAGATCTGTTAATGTTAATTGATTACATCCACTGTAAAAGACAACAAACCATAGGAAAAAAACATGAATAAATGTAAACAGATGCAAACAAGAACATATAAACATCTCATTTATGTTCTGTTGTTATGAAATCAAAACAAGTCATTCTAAGCACAGCACAGATACCCATGATAATTACAGTTGAATTCATATCGCAAAATGATATATATATTAGTAAATTCTAAAAATTACCCAAACAGATTAGTCTAATCACCACAAAGACATTATAGTTGAATTCACATCACAAAATGGTACAGAATACATATATATATGTGTAAATTCTAAAAACTCTAAAAACAAGTCAGCCTAGTCACCACAAAGACATTACAGTGGAATGTGTGTACAGAATGCATATACACATATGTAAATGCTCAAAATTACCAAAAACAAGTCAGTCTAGTCACCACAAGAACATTATAGTTGAAGTCGCATCACAAAACGGTACAAAATGCAATATATATATATGTAAATTCTAAAAACTCTAAAAACAGGTCAGCTTAGTCACTACAAAGACATTATAGTGGAATTTGTGTTGAAAAATGGTACAGAATGCATATACATATATGTAAATTGTCAAAATTACCAAAACAGGTCAGTCTAGTCACCACAAGAACATTACAGTTGAATTTGTGTTGAAAAATGGTACAGAATGCATATACATATTTGTTAATTATAAAAATTACCAAAACAGGTTAGTCCAAATATCAAATGGACATTACAGTTGAATTCACATTGAAAAACGGGTCCAGAACATATATAATAAACATTTATGTAGTGCAATAGCTATTGAGATATAATCAAAACAATGTTATGTGAATGTGTTATATCAGCCATAAAGGTAATAAATGAGATACTGTAGTTGTACATGATTGTGAACAGATGTAAATGATAACACATAACATATTTGGACCTATTGTAAAACAAAAAAAAACAATAATGAGCAAGCAGTTTTGTGGTACTTTTACTATTTTTACTATTTTGGGACACAATATCCTAATTAGGAAGGTGCCACTATGATGATAAATCAAAACAAATGTCTCATAACATATTTGGACCTTGAGAGTTTATATTTTAGGAACACAAAACAACGAGCAATTTTTTTTTCAATATTTTGACTATTTTGATTTGTTTGAATGAAATATCCTAATTAGGCAAGTGCCACCACAATGACAAATCAAAACAAACATCTAAGAGCATTTTAAAAAATTTGTATTCAATTTTTTTTTTCCCACAGTAACAAATTTGTATTGAAAAACTTTCCCACGGTACTCAAGAGCAATCTTATGGTCCAGGTTTTGCCATAAAAGCATGGTCTAAAGAATGAGCCTTAAATAAAAATTTAAGGACTCATAACCTGTATCAAACCATAAATTGTGTGGTGTCAAATAAAACCTGCAGTATTGCAGATACCTGCAGTTTTTTACTTATCAAAAGTTTTTTATTTCACTATAATAATAGATCTATGTACAAATAAAATATCCTAATGCCAATTTTAATGTATAATGAGGGGGGGATATACCATGAGATGGCTGCTGCCGCTTGTATTTGCCCAGAGAAATAAAATAAAAATAAAAATAAAAAGAGAAAGGGGGCTGCTGCTGCCCCCACTGCCATTGTCGCCATTGCTGCCACTGTTGCTGCTGCCACTGCCATGTTGTTGCTGCCATTGTTGCTGCAGCTGCCATTGCTGCCGCTGCTGCTGCTCATATGCATGTCCTCATTCTTGCTGGCCCACTGGTTGGTGTGTGTCCGCCTTGTGCTCACCTTCTCTTCTGTCTGTGGTATCTCACTGTAAAAGCACAATGAGTATTTGGTATTGTATTTTGTACTCACCTTTGTATTTGGGTTAAAAAGACCTGGAAAACAAAACAATAGTAAGCTTTACTTACTTGTATGGACTGGATGGACATGTAGTAGTGGTGAAAGTGAGGACTCAGTAAGGAGGTACACGCAGCTCACAGAGCCATAATTGGTTGTGTCACAGTGTGACATGATCAACTTAACGGAAAAATAATGATAAAAATGAGAAAAAAGATTAAAATTGGGATTACCTCACTAATATACCCGTGAATACCTGTGACACCGTGGTATGGGTATGCGATGTATTCCAGTGTGCCAAAATCCAATACCATACCTGTACCCATGTTACCTGTTTCGGAAACACCATGGATTTTTTCATACCTGTTTTAAACCCTAGTTCTACTTGATTTTCTTGTATGTACAGGGGAGTATATATATACTGTAAAATTTTAAAATGAAAAGCTGACAACTGATCAATTTTACCGCTTGAGCAAAGGATCAGAGACTTGCATAAAATTCAACATCCAAAATTACCATATCTGACTCATAACACCTGTTCAGCTATTGCATGACCTTTGTGGTATTGCTGAATTGCCAGGCTGATGTCAGACTAAAGTGATATGCTGATGCAGCCTCACTATTTTGATATACTGACATGCCGGTATCCTCAGCAACTGTGGTACTGAACCATAAAACTTCTGCAGTGCTGTGTGGTACCAAATTGGGGTTTGCAATGAATGCGAGATGTTGGCCGAAAGCAAAAATAATCGGAAATGATCATAAATGGTCAGAAGTGATCAGGAACAGTCAGAATAGCTCATGTGACCTTGGGCGACATGTGGTGTGATCATGTGATCATCTGCTAATGGTGCAAAAATGCAAAAATACATTGATAACGAGCTAGTGGGCTCATCACTGTTCATGTTCACATGCCTCCAGAATTTTCTATATGTAATAATTTTACACTCTAACACCGCAATTATAATTTTCCTGCACTCCTCATACCTAGTGACCCAAAATATTAAATTTGAGCATGATTTATTCACACCCGCACAAACAGGGCAGACTTTGGCAACCACTCATGTTTGCATGCCTCCAGAATTGTCCATATGTCATAATTCCACCCTCGAACACCACAATCACAATTTTATTGCACTCTTCATATACACAGATACTCAGAATATTACCTTTTACCATGGTTTATTTGTACCCACACAAAAAGAGCAGACTTTGGTGTCAACCGCTCATGTTCACATGATTCCAGAATTATCCATATGTAATAATTTCACACTCTAACACCACAATTATAATTTTCCTGCACTCCTCATACTTAGAGACCCAAAATATTAAATTTGACTATGATTTATCTGCACCCCAAATGAAGCAGACTTTGGTGTCAACCACTCATGTTCAAATGCCTCCAGAATAGTCTGTATGTAATAATTTCACACTCTAACACTGCAATCACAAATTTCCTGCACTCCTCATATACCCAGATATTCAGAATATTAATCTTGACCATGATCTATTTGCACCTGCACAAACGGGGCAGACTTTGGTGTCAACTGCTCATGTTCACATGACTGTAAAAGGGTCTGTTTGTACACACTTCACATTCTAACATAGATTATCTTTTGATGGCATAATCATTGTCTGGCCCTGAGCAATTGTTTTGTCATCAAGAAATAATCTGAATACAGAAAACACTTTTGGAGACTTGACAGAATAATTGGCAAAATTATATTCTGACAATAGTTATGTCCCCTAAATAAATATGTTATCCAGAATTAGAGTATATCCTCCAGATAAATTATGAATGCATTCACATTCTGCCAATTAAAAGATGGTTGGCTGTGTATGACTCTTTCCACTCCCACATCATCAAAATATTCTTATTGGCTCTCTGGCAGCTGCCAAGATACAAGAATGAAGAATATGTATACATCAGGAAATTAGGGACGCCCCAGTATGACCAGGCGGAGTTTATAAGTGCTGGCCTGGCTCGCGGGGGATGTTCAGACATTGTAGGAGAATAAAATATTATATAACACTTTGTCGATCTGCTAGCAATTGATAAAAAGATGCAATTCTGTTGCGTCTCTGTTCAGAAATTATATCATGAACCAATCATGGTAGCTACATTGCAAAACATGATATCCTGATCCCATTCTTATTTCTGTCTTTTCAACATTTGCATTGCAGCTCTAAGAATTGGAACAATATTATAATATTATATAACCCTTCATCAGTCTGCCAGCAATTGATATAAAGATGCAACTCTGTTGTATCTCTGTTCAGCACTTGGAATGTGGACAAATTATGGTAGCAGCATTGCAAAACATGATATCCTAACCCCGTTATGATTTCTGTCCTTTCAACATTTGTATTGTGGCTCAAAGAATTAGCATAATAGGATAATTCTATATAATTTTGCAGTCAGGAGGACACATCTAATACATATGCATAGAAGTAGAATGATGTAGCCTCTCGTGTGGATGCAAGAGGTTTAAGAATTTAAGAACCTCGTCAGTGACACAGGGGTAAAGGACCCACAGGGACCTTAGGTTTCTTGACAAGATTTTGCACCAGGTGGGATTTCAGGCCGCTTAAGGTAGAATCCGGGTTGATGTTTGAAATCAAGACGTGAATGACAATGTGCCACGAGTGGCTCGGCTGAATCAGTGTCCACAGTGGCATCCATATGGATGAAGTCGGCCATGACGGAATCCAAGGACAGCTCCCTCCACTCTTCAGCCTCGAGGTCGCCTTGCACAATATTTCCCGATAGATCTGGTTCTCCTTGGACTCCGTCTCTCATTTTCTCCCTCTCGAAGAACTCAGGACCCTGGCACGAATCACCTCGAGATAATACAGAGCCGTCTGGAGGATGCTGCCACATGTGCGCGAGAAGAACTTTGCGAACAAAGCCCTTGATAGGTATGAGGTTAGTTTGCGAGTGTGGTGCATGCATGGGCATGAACGGAGGGGAGATCGGGGATGGCTGAGTCGAGGGTGAAATTGGAGATGGTAGTTGAGTGTTTCGTGAATGAAACTGCCAAGTTTCCCGAGGACAAAGTGACAGGGAGGGGTAGGAGGAGCAGATCACAAAACTGTATAGATCTCCCCAACGGGTATGCTGAATTGGATGAACTGGGTATTGTTAAAAGGCCAATAAATAGGGCTTACTGTCGCTACTTGGTTTGACCTAACACGACGAGCCCTTCCTGAGATATTGTCCAATATGTCCCCGTTCCCCCTCGACTTTCCACCCCTTGTATCTCCACCAATTCTCGACCAAATTGCATGAATATTAAAGTGATCGCAAGCGTTTAACGAGTAGATTAAAGTCCTGATAAGACGAGAGGGACATTATGCATAAACGAGTCTCCCCGAATCAGAAACAGAGAAGGGTAGTAGGAGCAGGTTACAAGACAGCATGGATCTCCAGAATGAGCGGGCTGAATCGGATGAACTGGGTGTCAGTAGAAAGCTAATAAATAGGGCTTTCCGTCGCCGCTTGGTTCGACCTGATATGAGCAGCCATTCCTGAGCTATTGTCCAATATGTCACCATTCCCCCTCAACTTTGCATCCCTTGTATCTCTGCCAATTCTCAACCAAATTGCATGAATGTTAGAGCGATCGCAAGCATTTAACGAGTAGATTGAAGTCCTGATAAGACGAGAGGGACAGCACGCATAAATGAGTCTCCCTGAGTCAGACACATCCCAACCTCCAAGAATGGAGGCCATCCTAGTGAGCAATGGGGCTTGTTATCTATAAGGATACAAGTGATT
>KN833058.1:10369-40685 GCA_000827315.1 Piloderma croceum F 1598 | reverse complement strand
GTTTGGTCAAAATTTGCGACCAAACTCATGACCGCTCCATAGTGTGGGAAATAGTGGTCCAATTCTTTCGGGCCAAAATGTGACCCTCCGGTTTTTGATGTGTTCTATCTCCATAAATATTCTCAAGGTTTTAACAATTTTAATGACATTGTAATCCAATTTTTTCAAAAAACATCGGTCATGACCGTGGCAACACTACCAACCATATTGGTGGTATTTGAATTAGTTAGCTTATCTCGTTTGCACCTGGGACATATCAGAATTTATCCCCCTGACGGAATTTGAATACTGCCTCGAAAAATAAATAGATTATGGTTTTACTTATGGTAATGGAAAAAATCTAAAGACGGAATTAGATTCTGGAATTGTTTATGTGCCTGAGACAAAGGCTTAAAGCATATTCAGATTTTGTCCAGATGATATAATTTGATTTCGGCTTAAGTATCCCGTCAATGTAAGTAGTTATTACTGAAATCCGATTTTAGTATTTGTTTTGGCATGTTAATAAATGTGATCCCATAATCAGATTATCTTGTCTGAAGATAATCTGAAATATATTTAAAATCTGCTGGTAAGACATATTTTGATTATGCAGCTGAATCGGAAATCAAATTGTATTCAAATTTCAGTAAAGGTTTCAGTTCTGATACATAAGTGAGATATGGAATTAGATTATGTCATATGGAAATAAGTATTGGGCCACTCCATGGCCCCCCACTCAGTGGCCCACTTCCCCAGCAAGTGGGCCCAATGTATATATAAGACTTTGGATCATTAGGTCAGTGAAGAAAAGAGCAACCTGAGCAGGTGGCAATTCATCCATTAGTTGAAAAAATCAGGGACAAAAAACGGGCTATCTGGGGGGGAATCAGCCTGTAAATAGAGACTCCAGGAAAAAGCTCACATTGAGGGGGGGCAACCTGTGAATAAACTGGCCCAGGCCCAACGAACAAGGAAGTTTAGGAGGGTGGTCAAAAGCAGTATAATCAACATCTGTGACAGTGAAATGCCTGACAGCTGAGATTTGCCGTTGGCAAGTGACCCCAGTAGTCTGGGATCCTGTGGATTTTCCGGTACTGTATCCTTGACCAAACTTTAATAACTGAGGTTGCTGTAATAATCACACCCATCCCAGACTGAGTATGGCTCTGAGCAAAGGTGTGAGCATGAAGATTTAGCTAGCTGTTGCCTTTGCAGAAGATAACTCACAGTGACTGTTTGCAGAAGTTTTCATGCTTTGGTTAATCTGTCAGATCCGCAAATGGTGTCTTAGTGAATGGTTTGCCCACCTGAACTGTGTTCCAATTTTTGCAAGAGCTGCCCAGGCTGCACATCATACAGGTGAGCAGAACCATCTTGCCCACCAGACACCAACCAATGCCTGTCCATCAATGATACCTTGAAAATAACATCATTCATATCACCGTGCATGTAGGTCTTCACAAGGTGCATGTTTGGGAAACTGTAAAGATCAATGCCATCATGCAAATTGGCAATAGCTAAAAAGTTTCCCATGAGGTTGGCATGTGCATTGCATTACTACTCAACTATGAATGGTATAACAGACACAAAAAATGCACATGCGAGTATGTATCTGTTTAGACCACTTCAGAGTCCGTGGTTTGATTGAGTAACAGTCACTGTTGAGACAGTCAATACATATTTGTACGACAAACCAGCAGAACACGGACACTTTATGTGTTTCAAGGGTGCAAACCACTACACTGGCACTATCGTCACAAAAACAGATACCGAGGACAGTATGTTTAGATGGGATGGGAGATAAAACCATTGTCCACATTTTGCCTGTCATTGAGCACAGCACATTAGCATATTATCACTTAGAATGTTTTAAAAATCTCATCACCCTCCATCGACAACAGCTGCGACACCTGTGGAAACCCATTACCAACACTGGCAAGCCTGACAAATTGTGCGTCAAATTTAAGATCCAAAACTGGACCATTGTGAACAAGTTCTTGCATCAAGTATTGGTATTGGGACTGGAGAACAAGTTTGAGGGCTGGAATTGTCATCTTTGATGATATATTCACATACAGATGCTTCGATGTGCTGATATATGTGTATGCTGCCATCTGCACAGCCAAAGGTGAACCCTGGTGCTAGGCCAGGTGTTTCAGGAGTCCAAACCAGTGCTCTAACTGGACTGTTGAATGTGCAGGAGAGGACTTGGACTTTCTCACCTGTCAAAATATCCCAAATGACGATCTCAGTATTGTCACCTATGTCAACATCAGCAAGTGATAAATACTGTGATTCCATTGACTTACCACCACTCAGTAGTCTGTCCCCGTCTGGGCTCACAGCGACAGTGTTGACACGGGAGGCATGGTGATGAAGAGTATAGTTTAAGGCTACAAGCTGGAAATTGTCCTTGTCAGTGAATCTGATCAACTTGCAAGAAATACACGTACATCGTTGTTGGCCATGATGAATATGTTCATGTTGAAATGCTAGTAGTGTGGTACACAATGTGGATGAAGAATAGAGAGCAACTAGTTGGAGTTGAAGATCTGCAGGAACTTAAAGCAACTGGCTTATTGTTATGGCGCGGCCATCATGTCTTATTGTGAAGAGGTACTAGGGCAATTTTATTGTGCCAAGGCAAGCGGGATAATTGTGATCATTTTGAGTTAGCTGCAAATAAAGTGGATCAGCATGCAATGAATGCATGAGTGTGCATCACATACTGAAAAAGTGACAAGGAGTCAGGTTCATCGGGTGGCAGAATATTCTAAGTTATCTTGCTCAATAATTTTTGAAGGTATTCAAGCATCATTCTTTGGACAATACATGAATACTGAATTTACAAGCACATTTTTATTACTAGGGAAGATGTTGTCAAGAAAGCTTGGGAGTGATCAACTTTGGGATAGGCCTGTGGGAGTGATATGCCAAGTGACTGCTGGCCAATTCGTACATAACAGGAAAAATATGAGCTAATGATGTTCATTCTACAAAGAATTGTGACCCCAATCCAAGGACAATACAAAGCATTTCGTCCAGTCCCTCAACCGTAGAAGGAAATGCTTGCATGAAACAAGCATCAAGTACTGCAATAGCCCTTGTGATGAGTGGAATGACAGACAGTATAAAATGAGAACTTACTCAATTACTACCATGATCTTCTTGTTATTGATGATGTTGGCATATTTCTCAGTTACAGCGTGAAACTGTGACTTTAAAATATGAAAGGGTCACAGCCAAACAGGTGTGATGGACTAACCTGTGCCCATACTGCACCCATGACGACTGAAATCCAAGTCCAGTTGGATTGCATGACCATCATCCACAACAGTGCATGCACTGGAGCATAGACGTAAAACAGCAACAATTTGAATTCACCAGGATACCAGACAACAAGGGAGGCATTGGTGGGACAGGCTCGGCGGACACTGTTTGGGCAACACATCTTGAACCACACCAACATCAGAAGGGCTTGAAATGTAGTGGCCAATAGGAGCAGGATACACCCACAATGTGACTGTGAAACACAACAGATGATCATATTGAATTGAAAATCGCTATAGTAAGCCCTACCCATGTGGTCCAGACCTCGTCAGTGTCTTCTCCAAGTGACTCCCAGCTGGATTCTGCTATGGGTTGCGGGATATGTTCAACATGAAAGAACACTGTAAGTTACACTCCCCCACGGATCCTGATGGAGTCCATCAGGAGTCCTGATACTCCTGATAGACTCCTGATGGACTCCTGATGGACTCCTGATAGAATCCAGATTGACTCCATGACAAGTATGTGGACTCCATCAGGAGTCCATAAGGAGTTTACCAGGAGTCCATACACTTTATCAGGAGTCCATCAGGAGTCTATTAGGATTTTGTAGAGACTATGTTTTTTTTTACAGGATTGTAAGGCAGTAAGCTCCTTGCAGTTGAAGCAATTCAACTACCATATAGCCAACATACTATTGTAAAATTCCTTCATACCTCCCAAGTTATAGATGCCCAAGTTCAATTTTAATTATTGTAAGTCTATATTTAAATTCCTTATTTTTTGTTTATGGATAAAGAAAATTATTATTTAGTTATAATATACAAAATAATTTAACAATAATAATAATTGACAGATAGTGATGTAGAGGTGAAAAGGGATATTAGTAAATGATAATAATTAAAAGAGTAGGATGGACTTATAAATGACAAAAGTCAGAAACCGAGCCCACTGGGCTCGGTTTTGCGTGCACCATGGTATGGAGCGGGGCAATGGGGTGGCGGAGGTGGTGCCGGCGGTGGTGAGACCGCCGCTGCCGCCATTGTTGTAGTGGTGCTGGTGCGTCGTGATTAGCAACAAAAAAAAGAAAGGGGGGGGAGGGGCGTACCTTGTCCGTTGTCACCCTCCTTGTTAACGGGCAGGGCCACGGTGTTGGTGGTGTCATCATCGTGGTGGTAGTGGGGGTGGGGATGAGTAATATGTAATAAAAAAATGGTGGGGGTGGGGTACATACCTTGTCTGTGGTCGCCCTCATCGTCGTCTCCCTGCCCGCGGTCGCCCTCGTTGTCATTGTTGTCCTGCCTATCATCTTTGTCGCTGTCGCCGTCGTTGTCATCGTTGTCGTTGTCATTGTCATTGTTGTTGTGGTGGCTGTTGTTGTTGTGGGTGGCCGTGGTTGTTGTTGTTGTTGTCGCTGTGTTGTTGTTGGGTGGAGGAGGTGCTGGGGTGGGGGTGATGGTGCTGGAGGTGGTGGTGGTTGTCGTTGTTGTCATGGTGGTGGTGGTTGCAGCTGTGGTTGGTTGATTGAGCCGTGTGGCTTATTTTGGGTGATGCGGCTTGGCCCGAGTGACTGTGGGTACTTGATTCCTTATTGTTCACTGTAAGTTGTGGGCAAATGGCTGAGTGGTTAAGCATGCCGCTTTTAATTATGTGAGGTCTTGGGTTTGAATCCGGGTGGAATAATTTGTTATTTTTGGCAATAATTAATTATATTTGGGATATAACGGGATGATTGCTGGAGTCCATGTGGAGTCTTCCAGGAATTCCTGCTCTAGTGTTAAAATATTTTAACAGGAGTCCTGGACTAGTGTCACTCCTTGTGGACTCCTGATGAAGTGTTGGTGGACTCCTGATACAATTCCTGGAGTCCATCAGGATCTGTGGCTCAGTGTAACTTCCTCAAAGAACAGGTGCAGCAAATGAAAGCATAGGCCAACAATAACTGCAACACTGTTGGGAGCTAGGGGAAACCAAGTATGGCTGTGGATTGGTCAGAACAAGCAGAAGTGAGGAAACAATTTGACATACTTGTTCATCCACTTCGAGTGGTGATCACTATTATTGTTAACAATGACAGGGCATTGTCCAGGTTACCATTGTGTATTACTCTCTGTAAGCAATGACAAGCTGTCAATCATGCCAGGGCTATGTCAATGACAAGCCTTGTCATTGAGTCCATGGCTCATTCACAATCTTGTCATTGAGTCCTGGGCTCATCTACAATCTTGTCATTGAGTCCCGGGCTCATCTACAATCTTGTCATTGAGTCCTGGGCTCATCCACAATCTTGTCATTGAGTCCAGGGCTCATCCACAATCTTGTCATTGTGTCCAGGATCCATTTATGGGGCTCATCTATTGCCTCCAGATCAGGGATCTGATCTGTGGCTTGGCTATTGACTCCATATCAGGGATCTGTGCCTGGCCTGCCTGGTGGCTGTGCATCCTTCACACAACAGCCAATTGGGGGGCTGCAGTAGGCTACCACAGGGCCCCCTACTGTATATCTGCTATTGGGGATCCATAAGGCATGTATCAGAGGGTATGTATGAATATTTGCACACTTTTTGGGGGCCTGGTTCCCACACCAAATGGAAATACATTTATCCTACCCTGGCAGCTAGTAGCACCCCAAAAAGCGGTCAAATGTTCTCTATTCAATGCCATAAATCATGTATGTACATATATAGATGGAATAGCATATAGATATACACAAAAAAGCGTCCATAAATGGCCCAAAAAAGCGAAAATGGGGGGTAGGGGGGGGCAGGCAGGGGCAGGGGGATGGGATGGATCAGGCATGGATAAGGGGCTTGGTAAAATAATGGTAGTGAGTATATAATGCTGGGGGATGGTGCTGGTAGCAGGGGAACAGCCATAAAAAGTGTCAAAAAAGGCGAAATGGGTGTAGGGGGAGCAAGCAGGGGGAGGGGGATGGGACAGGCCATGCAGGGTAAGGGAGCTTGGGAAAACAATGCTAGTAAGTGTATAAGGGTGGGATATGGTGCTGGTAGCAGGGGAACAGCCATAGAAAATACCAAAAAAGCGAAATGGGGGGTAGGGGGATAGGGCTGTATGAAATAGAAAAGGGAGGCTGGGGGGGGTGTAAAAACGTCGCTGATGAATGTACATGGGTATAGAATGATGGGGAAACAGAAGGAAACAAGTTGGGAGCAAAGGGGATGGAGATATGAAGATAGGCAGGGGGGGGGGTCAGGGGGCAAGGGGTCAACTGAGACTCACCTGGCCAGGGGGGATACATAGAGACCCTAGGAATGTATTTAGCATAACTAGGGGTGCCCAAATGAGAGCTTATAGGCCCCAGGGACAAACATAGATGTCAGTATATCCCAAAAAAGCGCCAGGGGCTAGGGTACTCACCTGGGACCTATTCCACCGCTTAACCACCTCCAACCCGTCCACCTGAGAACACTCATATATACCCCAACAAGACATGTATAAAGTTTTGTAGCACTAGGATAAGAAATAAGTGGTCAGTGGCCTGATCTGACAAGGGGGTATGAGAAAGGGTACTCACCATGATCACTGCAAGCATGCCAGAGCATCTGGGACACCTGGTATGCATTACTGGACATCAATGGAAGTAGGGGAAACACTGAATGCACCTGAGGGCAGCATGGGTGGGTCAGTACAGCTGGGGGGATAGGCTGAGAGGGCAGACATGGGGACAGGCTTACCAGAGAGTCCCAGCACTCTGCAGATGCAAATAACTCTCACCATAGAGCTAATAGATGAGATCTATGGCCAAAGAGGCCCACCAGGTAGCCTGGATGAGGAGAGGGTGAGGTGACCCTGCAGCTGGTGCAAAAACACAGATATTGCAAGTTTGCAAGCCAACCAGATCATGAAAAAGCATACAGAAAGTTGGACTATGTAGCCTAGATATGCAGAGAGGCAATGCAGAAGAGAGGTAGAGATAAGGGAGTGTCGTTGTGGCAGGAGGCCATGGAACCTCTGTTAGAGCATGAAGGTACAACTTGATCACAAGTTGATCGCATTAGGCTCCGCATTCTCGCACTGCTTCACTGGTGCTTTTACCATACATTCTGGTCTTGCACTTCAACCACATTCTGTCATCTCTATCTTTCTTCTGCATTGCATCTGGGCATCTCTAGGCTATCTATTCCAACTCTCTGTACACTTTTCTATGGTCTGGTTGGCTTGCAAACTTGCAATATCATGGTGGTGGGGGTTGGTACTTACCTAGGGTGCGTGGTGGCAACGCGCGTCGTTGCTGTTGTTGTTGTTGATTGAGGTTGAGGGTTGTGGGCTGCAGCTGTGGCGGTTTGTTTCCCACACGTGCTGTAGGCATAATATATTTCCTAAATTAGCCCATATACTTATGCCCAGTTAGTTCACTTGGTAAGCACACTGTCATATACTTACTGAAAGGTTCCGGGTTTGACTCCCGCTGCAGCCTTTATTTTCACCTGTAATTTCTTTTTTTACTAAATTATATAAGGGAGGTTGTCCCTCGGAGTCTATGGAAAGTTCACAGAGTCTATGGAGAGTCCACAGAGTCTATGAGGAGTCCACAGAGAGTCCTCATGGAATCCACTGTATTTCAGACAGTCCCTCTAGACTCTACACAGAGTCCATGTAGACTATTGGGAACCAGTAGGAAATGGACTATGGAGTCCTCCGAGACTCCTCATGGACTCCAAGAGGACTCCATGAGGAGTCCACAGAGACTTCTAAGAGTCTTCATGGAGTCCATGGAAACGTGTGGGTCAGTGTAAAGTACTCCCAGGAAAGGGTTGGGTGACCTGCTCTGAATTGGATTGTTCAATTTGCATCTAGACTTATTTTTTGAGGAGATTCTGAATCTAGACAGGGAAATTTAAAATCCCTATTGTAGCACCTAATATAGCTAGATCTGTGAGAATCGGGAAATATGATCAGCTCCATTTGGGATGGTCCAACTTGTGTCTAGACTTGTTTTTTGAGGAGTTTCTGAATGTGGACACAAAATCTTCATAGCTGACTTGTAACCTGTGGTGCAGGCAAATCAATTTGGAACATCAGGAGATGGTCAGGTTACCTCCTCTAAATGACACAAACCATATATAATCTGGGCCTATTTGATGAGTAGATTCAGGATATGAAGAGGGCATCCTGATATCTTGTCTGCAGCCCTTGATACTGCCATTTTTGTGTTCTAACCCTAGAATAAAGTTGACTAAAGTGACCCCATATGTGATGGCTCATATATCATCTGGGCTCAAATTTCAAGGAGATTCTGAATCTGCAGTCAGAATTTCCAATTTTTACCTGTGTGACCTGCTAAAGCCATATTTCTGAAAAATAGTGTTCGTAAAACTTGATTCAGCCATAGCAGATGTTCCAACCAATAGAAATGTAAGTGCTGCTGGTATCCACTCATCCTATATGTATTAATCATATTCCAAAAGATAATTTGGCATATTATGGTCTGGTTGGTGTGATATAACCAAATCAGGCTATTTTCACCATTTCTTTTATTTTAAGTACATCACATTACCAATCTTGAGTCACAAGCATGGAACACACTCCATAGTATGTACAAAGTATGGATCAAAAAGAATTACAGACAAATTCAAAGTATTGGTGATGGTACATCCAAAATAGTCTTTGAGGGTGTTTTGGTGTTTGAAGTTTGTCTTTTTCTGACTTTGTTTAGTACTATTTTGTATGTCCTTTCATCAATACTTTGAATTTGTCTGTAATTCTTTTTGATCCATACTTTGTACATACTATGGAGTGTGTTCCATGCTTGTGACTCAAGATTGGTAATGTGATGTACTTAAAATAAAAGAAATGGTGAAAATAGCCTGATTTGGTTATATCACACCAACCAGACCATAATATGCCAAATTATCTTTTGGAATATGATTAATACATATAGGATGAGTGGATACCAGCAGCACTTACATTTCTATTGGTTGGAACATCTGCTATGGCTGAATCAAGTTTTACGAACACTATTTTTCAGAAATATGGCTTTAGCAGGTCACACAGGTAAAAATTGGAAATTCTGACTGCAGATTCAGAATCTCCTTGAAATTTGAGCCCAGATGATATATGAGCCATCACATATGGGGTCACTTTAGTCAACTTTATTCTAGGGTTAGAACACAAAAATGGCAGTATCAAGGGCTGCAGACAAGATATCAGGATGCCCTCTTCATATCCTGAATCTACTCATCAAATAGGCCCAGATTATATATGGTTTGTGTCATTTAGAGGAGGTAACCTGACCATCTCCTGATGTTCCAAATTGATTTGCCTGCACCACAGGTTACAAGTCAGCTATGAAGATTTTGTGTCCACATTCAGAAACTCCTCAAAAAACAAGTCTAGACACAAGTTGGACCATCCTAAATGGAGCTGATCATATTTCCCGATTCTCACAGATCTAGCTATATTAGGTGCTACAATAGGGATTTTAAATTTCCCTGTCTAGATTCAGAATCTCAAAAAATAAGTCTAGATGCAAATTGAACAATCCAATTCAGAGCAGGTCACCCAACCCTCTCCTGGTGCCTCAATCACCATTTTGGGTATAGCAGGTGCTACAGGTCAAAATGAGCATTTCTGTGTCCAGATCCATCATCTCCTTGAACAACAAGTCTAATTGCAAGTTGAACCATCCAAAACGGAGGGGGTCACATTTTCAGACCAGGATTTCATCAGTATTTCCTGTTTTCCTGCCTAATTAGGAATGGTATGGTTATGAGACCACCAGATCCAGAATCTACTCAACAAGGTGCACCTAATGATACCCAGATCATTCATTTTGGGCAAGATCCCATATGCATCAAAATATGATGTCATATCCTTGGCACATTAATTTTAGTGTCTAGGATATGACATCATGTCCTGAAAAGGAAAATATGTTGGATACCCTTGGCCAGTGCGCTGCTTTCATGATGGGCCCAGATGGTATGCAGTAGCTGGCCCATTCCATTTATACTTTACGGCCTTTCTGATCAAAAGGGATTGGCCATACTGTTGCTAGCAATACCAGCCCATCCATATCAATCACAGCTGGCCTACATACAACTTAGTAGTATATGTCCTGGCCAGCCCATATATTTCATCCTGGCCAATTCTGTTCAAAAGGGCATGGGCAGTACATTGGCCAGCCTGTATATTCCATCCCGGCCAATTGTGTTGATAAGTTGACTGGCCATTTCACTTACTACATCTCAGCCATTCCATTACCTACGTCCATAATATTAATATATATGAGCCAATACATTCTTTACACATCAGCCAGGCCATAGGGTACATGGACTGGCCAGGATTTGCTGATACGCTATTTGTGCCCATGTGTCAAGTATGGTTGACACACTATTAGTGTGAAAAATGACTGAATATGTTGTGTCTACATCCATCATGTCAAGCACTTGTGCATCAACCTCAATATTGGAAGCGGTTTGTTGGGGGCTGTCTTGGGTTTCCATTGAGTGGGGCACCATACACTGCCGCAAATACTGCTCACAGGTCCCACAGGCGGCATACAGGACAGTATTCTTCATTTGCATAACATCCCACAACCAAGGATCCATCGGAGTACTCAATTCTCTCCACAAAACTCTCTTGTCAGCTGCAAGCAGGTAGTAACACTGCTAGCATGTAGGAAATCACAGGCAACCTTGATGGAGTTGGCTTGATTACTGACCTAGTGAATATGAAAATGATACACAGTCAGCAAATCTGGCATGTGCTGATTACGGACAAAGACAGCTAACATGGTGCAGACAACCTCCTGGAATAATGAGCATATTACCACTACACTGATGAATAGTAAATGGCTTGACACCTTTTTTCTCAAGAATATCGTCTAGGGCAACAGTGGTGAAAAAAAAAATGCTGTTCATGGACAGATTTGCGGCATTTGCCCATCCTCCCCACAATGTACTCATTTACCTTGCCAGCATCATTGCGCACAAAGGTGATCCATATCGCTTCTCCATGGGTACATATGTTGAATGCATCCGCTATGTCCTTGTGAAGTCTAGTGGATCCCACACAGTTCTTGTCTCTGAGGGCAGCATAAATCTTCGGACCTGCAAGAGCTCTTGAGTGCATTGCCACCAAGTCTTTCTATAAGGACTTACCAAGGTCAGGCTTTGTGTGACCACTGGGGAAATATGATATTGTGTTCCAGCATCTGTCTGAATGCAATACATCAGGGACATGGAGTGTCTGCAGAAGGTCAGCTGTTATAGATATATAGACATTTTACCACTTTACCACTTATATTTTATCAATTTAGTTCTGCAATCACTCCTACAATTAATTATTAACACATTATTCTCCAAGATATTTAATTAACAAATATAGGAAGCAACTAGATTAGTTTCTATACCTTTATTTACCATTTTTTATCATTTACAAACCTCCATGCAAACGAGTACCGAAACTCCATGTCCCTACCACAAAGCGTCACGGAGTTTCAAACTCCTTCCTAAAACAGAAGTGGCATGTTCAACATGCCTCGCCCCGGCCTCAGGCATGACTTATGGTCCTCTGCAGCCACTTGACTCCTTGAGAAGTGTCACTGAGGCCTGTCCAAGCCATTGGGTATAATTAGAATAGAAATAATTGATGAATTTAGCAATCCTGAGTCAATCCCTTCTGACTCAATAATTCTTCCCTGTTCTCAACAGTTCTATCATGTATGGTATAAATAAGAGGCTAGATTCATCTAATAAATCATATTTTCCCTCTCTGACATTGCTCTCAAGCTTGTGTGAATTATTGAGTTCAAGACTTAGACTTTCCCACCTAATAGTGATTATTTGTATAGACTAGCTCTGCAAACAATCCTGACCTTATATAACTGAGCTAGATCGTTTAGCACTCTCTCAGAATAAGTCCTTAGGACGTATAAGGTCATTAGGTGTCTCAGAATACGACTTGACTTAGTTATTTCCTCAGGTTCTAGCTATTTCTTTAAGTATATCCTATTTAGATAATTTAACTTGTGTATGCTCAAAGAGCACACCAATAATTACTGAAACTCTCTCAAACTCAATATTATTATTTCGCTTATGGCAAAGTAATTATTATATAATTTTCCAGTGATCTGTAACATCAGTGCAGAGGGTGCTAAAGGGGAAAACAGTCTTGAAGTCGGTAGCTGGTGGCCAATCCTTCCAAATGCACATGAGCTTAGCTGAAAATATGATCAACGCTACACAAAACATCTCACCTTTATCTGAAGAAGAAGAAGAAAAAAGGATTAACTATGTGTCATGTGACATTGGGCACAGCCCACATAGTGGCGCAAACAAAACTACAAATTTAAAGGTAGGTGGCACTGGATATCATAAATATGGTGTGAATTGGGTGTGAAATGCAAGATGTGCACAATTGATAATTGTGTGTGAAATGGAAGATGTATCTATTGAGAGTGCAATGGATTCATTGATTACATGTAGACCGGTCCGAAAGTCTGACAGACAAGAAGTCATCTGGAGAACACTGAGAGATAGTGATCATGTTTTGGGGTACAGAATACTTCAGATCTGTCTCTGAGAGACAACTAAAGTTCTAAGAAGCAGATGAAGTATGATGTGCTAGCAATAACAAATCAAATAGCTACACACATTGCAAGCATGTGTTTGAGCTATGCCTGAGCATAAATAACCAAGAGCAGGGTGCAGTAATCTTCAGAGAATTGTATCTGCAATGTCATACATCAACAAAGATAAAAGAAATCAGGACAGTCCTACAGGATATGGCAAGATAAGTATTGTGCTAATAGAAAAAACTGGCTTGACTCACTATTTATAGGAACGATGCCAAAATCCATGCCAAATTGGAGGGCTTGGATGAGTTCCAAAAGGTCAACCTATTGTGTAGTGCCTGCAAAACTGCAAATGAAATGATGATGAGGACAGTCCCAATGTCAGAGGATATGGGGGCCATGTTGTTCAAGGTGGGACAGGAAACACTGGTGGAGATGCCAGAATTAGATGTGGACCGCCCAAATGACTGAACACTTCAAAGGTGCTGGGAGGAGTGTCTTGACATAGCATTGCAGGATGAGCTAAATGTAAGTAAATTCCAACATACCATACTATGGGAATATATACTCACTTGGTTCTTTGTTGGTAGGACATTGCCCCTCCAAATCCCTCTTCACCCACCCAATCCGCCCGCTCCTCCATGTTGACCGGCGGCAGATACCATGGCATGGTGGGGCCAATGGAGACAGGCATTGAAAAGATGAGGCCAGCCACTGAGCAGGGCCATTAATTACATAGGACAGTAGGATTTATTTAGACTCCCACCTGTCATAACCCCCTGCCTTGATGTGATGTAGATAATCCTTGACATTTGAGCATGCATTGAACATGAAGTTCAGACCACAAGCGCTCAACGATTCTATTGCTTCATCTAAAATAATCCAGCAGGGGAAAAAAATGAATGCCCATCCATGAGCGCGACCCAACCAGCACTGCAGTTCAAAATTGGGACTCACCAACAAGACCAGTGACATAATTGCTCTTCTGAACATCATGAATAGTGCCTCCCTTGGGTCATGAGGGACAAAAGGTGGCGTAATTGAGTTTCGAAGGCGATTGTTTTTAGATATGGCGGGCGGTTGAGATGCATGAAGTGGGATACCTAGAAGGCAAATAAGTGAGTGAGCAGTGGTGAGCTATGTACAGTATGCACCAAATATCACCAACTGTCAATGGCCCACTTGAGGACATTGTGCTCAGACTTACCAATTTGATGAATTTTTTTTTTTGGCTCTCCCTTGGTTCTAACTCATAACGATGACAACGCAGTTAATAATTATTACTACAAAAATCTACACTCCCATGTCCCACCAGCATAGGTGGTGGGACCAGAAGAAGTGGTGACTTGGCTGCTTTTAAGGTGACTGGCTTTTTGGGTAGCCACAGTCCTATGCCACTAACCAGTGTCACCATTGGTGGCAAGAATAAGAAAGAAAAAGATCCTAAAGACTTGTGGGAGTGATATGTTAAGTAATGCTCAAATGTGATGACTATGTTACCAGGGCGATCTAATTGTGTGAAAGCGACATTGTAAAGTTCTAATTTGTGCTCATGGAATAGAAGGTCAATTGATAGGGTTCTGGGTCCAGCAAAGTGGCCTCGGATATGTGTCACAAGCTGTAAGTTACACTCCCCCACATGTCGCTAGGGAGTCCTCAGGGACTCCTTGTAGACTCCCGTAGTCCTTGGGGAGTCCTTGTGGACTCCATAGTCCTTAAGGACTCCTTGGGGACTCCTTGTGAACTCCTAGTAAACTCCTGGGAGGCTCCCTGGACTCCATGGGGACTCCGTAGGGACCGCTGAAGGACTCCATGGGGACTCCACAAGGACTTCATGTGGACTTTGTGACTTGGGACTTCTGCAAGTCAGAAACAAAATACAACATGGAGAATAGAACCCCGGACCACGGCACCTATGATTAGGTAAACACTTTTTTTTGAGCAGCATAACCACTCTGCCATGATGGCTTATATATGTATGGCAGTTAGCACCTGATAATGGCATGAGAGTTGCCATATAAAGTTCTAGATATATGGAGGGTGTTTTGACAAACATAAAATGTTATCCAAAATGAATGATATGATAATCCCAGATATGTATTGTTGAGTAGATTCCAAATCTGGTGCTACTGAGTCAATACCTTTCCTAATTTGGCAGTACTACCCAAAATGGGTTCGAAAAGCTGGCAGTAAAAAGTCAAAGTTGTCCAATTTGGATGGTTCAACTTGTACCATATGCAAAATTTTGAGGAGAGTCAGAATATCAATGTCCCAGGTCCTGATTCATCCTGTGCATCCTGCTATACCCAAAATGGTGTGGGTACACCAGGATGGGGTCAGGTGACCATCTCCGATTGGGCTGGTTCAAACTGCATCTAGACTGGTTTTTCAAGGAGATTCTGAATCTGAAGAGGGAAAATTTTTTTTTTTTTAGAATATTTTATTATATTATTCTAATATATTATTTTTTGTGATATTTAATTTTCCCTCTTCAGATTCAGAATCTCCTTGAAAAACCAGTCTAGATGCAGTTTGAACCAGCCCAATCGGAGATGGTCACCTGACCCCATCCTGGTGTACCCACACCATTTTGGGTATAGCAGGATGCACAGGATGAATCAGGACCTGGGACATTGATATTCTGACTCTCCTCAAAATTTTGCATATGGTACAAGTTGAACCATCCAAATTGGACAACTTTGACTTTTTACTGCCAGCTTTTCGAACCCATTTTGGGTAGTACTGCCAAATTAGGAAAGGTATTGACTCAGTAGCACCAGATTTGGAATCTACTCAACAATACATATCTGGGATTATCATATCATTCATTTTGGATAACATTTTATGTTTGTCAAAACACCCTCCATATATCTAGAACTTTATATGGCAACTCTCATGCCATTATCAGGTGCTAACTGCCATACATATATAAGCCATCATGGCAGAGTGGTTATGCTGCTCAAAAAAAAGTGTTTACCTAATCATAGGTGCCGTGGTCCGGGGTTCTATTCTCCATGTTGTATTTTGTTTCTGACTTGCAGAAGTCCCAAGTCACAAAGTCCACATGAAGTCCTTGTGGAGTCCCCACAGAGTCCTTGAGTGGTCCCTACAGAGTCCCCATGGAGTCCAGGAAGCCTCCCAGGAGTTTATTAGGAGTTCACAAGGAGTCCCCAAGGACTACGGGAGTCCACAAGGAGTCCCTGAGGACTCCCTAGCAACGTGTGGGGGAGTGTAACTTACAGCAACATCCTGACTACACCACAACCAATCAACTAACCCATACCTCAAAGATGACAGTGAGTACGTGAATACTGTCCCACCATCATGACTCAACATTTCCAGAGGAGGCCACATCCTAAAGCACTAAGATGTGGTTGTGGCTGCAAGCAGCCATTCAAGGTGAGCATACTTTGCACACAATAGTGGCATCGCTGAGCCTTTGCTAGAAAGGCGATGTAGTTGCAGTTTCCAGGTGGAGGAATGGTAAACTCAGGTGGTATTTGGGGATATACATAAAGAAAGCAGGGGAGGTTAGTCTCAGTTGTTGTCTTTTGAGCATCCATTGTCTGATGACCATTCTAGGATGAAGGGATGGTGTTAATCCATGGGACGAAGAGCAAGATGTGTGTGTGATAGATTTCCAACACAACGATGAAGTGGTGTGTGTCAACTGATAATTAAATGCATGGGGGACAAATATGATGAGTTTGGCCCAAATGGGGTGTCAGGATGGAATAGCATAGCAAGTAAAGAATCACTTGCCACGAGATTATTGGGGTCACCAGCATGAAGAAGATTTACACTGTAAGCTGAGAGGAGACCTTTCATGTTCAATGGGCCATTGTTTGCATTGTGTTCTATGCCAACCTGTTGTATTTGACAGGTCACCACAAGCCCAAAGATCACCAGCATGATAAATATTATCTGAGAAAGATTGTTGCATTTGACAGGTCCTCAGATTTGACTAGCAGCCCACAGGCAGGTATGCCAGTCTTTAAGTTGACATAGAAGAGGGCATGCAGGTTTGTCCATGCTGTGGCAGTTCTAATATGACCACTCATGGACCAAAAGGTTCACAAGTTTAGATACAATCATCAACTGCAGGAAAACAAGTATGTGGTCAATGGCAGAGTTGCAATTCTCACAAGTTTGTTGATTAGTACAGAAATTGTGGTGGCTGTGCTCTGACTGCATTTGGGTGGAATTGTTTATCTTTATTTGTTCCTGGCCCCTAACAGGGTCCAGGTCTCCATTTCGATAATTCTCCGTTGCCAGATCTGATACTGGCCCGGTAAGCGCCCAAACACACATTTTATGTTTAATCTGGTGGTAGTATTTTGTTTTGAATTGTTGATGTTTTTCAGTCCTTATCAAGGACACAAGTTTAAGTGTCTTTATGTCCTTTTCATTACGTCTTATCATACGTATTTGTATAGCTAAGCTGTCGTTTATTTTTCGTGGCGTGAGACAATTTACATCGGGCCGGTTGAATACATATTTATTTAAATTTTGCTTGCACGTTACAACTTTTTGTGGAAGTAAAAAAGAGAAAGTAAGAATTTTTTTGTGGTAATTCCAATGGGGTTTTCCTACATTTTATATTTCAGGCAAATACTATGTCTCCCTTTTTTCATGTTTTTAAGGATTATTTGTATTTGTTTGTTTGCCGTGTGTGGATCGTACCCCAGTGTTGTCTTGTCTTTTTCCTTTCATAAGCACAATGCCATACAAGATCAATGAATATGGTGAAAGAAGAGCTATGTGTGCATATGTTCACGTACCAGGATCAAAAGTTCATGCACCTGGCCTCCCTGCCAGCATAATTCCTATCCTTCCAGTTGCCTTTTGGAGAAAACAAGTTTTAAATATACCATTCCTGGCCAGAAAGGTTACAACATGAACAGATCACAGTTGCCCCTCCTGCCCACTTATGCGTACACGGCAAATAAAATAAAAGGACAATCATTACAATATGCCCTCATTGACCTCAAAAGTGCCTGGCAGTGGAACACAAGCTTTATATGTAATGATTTTGCCTGCAGTGTCCCTAAATAATCTAGCTGTAATCTGTTAGTTTCCATCTACAAATGTTAACAGATGCTTATCACAGGTGTACAGAAATGAATTCGATAGATTACAAAAGTTGGACAAAGAAACTAGACTCGATTTTGCAAAAGAAAATGGCAGCCTAATAAAATGCATGTGCCACAATTGCCTTAATGGACACATTACAAAGAGCATGGCGTGGAGGGGCCAGGTCTGCCTGGAGGGCCTTAATATGCAATTTCACAGCCACCAATTGCAGTGACCCAAAATTTGAGGTACACTTTGTGGCTTCCACGGCCATGCGATAGTGAGTGAGGTCACTGAGGGCTTTAAGTCATACTGCATGGAACGTCCAACCTGGTATAGAATGTGTATGTGTAATAGATGAAATCCTGAAGGTGTTTGAGAGTAGTGTTGCCACAGTCATGACCGATGTTTTTTTGAAAAAATTGAATTACAATGTCATTAAAATTGCTAAAACCGTGAGAATATTTATGGAGATAGAACATATTAAAAACCGAGGGGTCACATTTTGGCCTGAAAGAATTAGACCACTATTTCCCATGCTATGGAGCGGTCACGAGTTTGGTCAAAATTTGCAATCAAACTGCAAAGATGAGCGAGGACCACAAGGTGAGATAGGGCCACTTGTACTTGATGCCCAGTGGACAAAATATTTGTCAACAGCATGACTGGTAAGGAGATTGTCCACAGGGTATTGACCTAGCCAACAAAACCCTACATGTGTACCATGTCCATTCTTCCAGATAGTGTGACATTTAGTTGCCAACCCTCTCATCACTTAGTACTAGAGGACTGTTGATGTCCAATACAGAGCTTGCAAGTGACAAAGTGCATGCAAAAAGGTGAGTTACCAAGACAGCCTTGGCATAACAATCACAATAGCTCTGGGGTGCAGGGACGAAGAAGGGTACAGTGCAAGAATCAATCCGTAGGCGTCTCCAGCACAAGGGAACCTGACCTCTGAGCGTCTTTCTGATAGCGGGAATCAAGTTATTGCATTAAAATAGCCAATATCTCCATTTTTGGGAATTTTGATATCTTGTTTCAAATTTGTTGGGTAAAAAATATATTATTATAGCGCAATAACCTGCTCTAAGTACTGCCCACAATGCCTCGCCCATCCAAAAGATCAGCTCAAGCTCAATCACAACGACTGGCAGGCAGTAAATCATTTGGTACTGTGCAAATGACTGGTTCCGACACTGGCTCCGTTTACAGCTCAGAAAATGAGGACGAGGACTCCTCAGATGGTGAAAATGACATCACAGCATTTCAGAGTCTTTACACAAGTATTCTTCCCGAAAACTTGAAATTTGATCAGGTCAAGAGTAAAAAGCGGAACAGGCCTGCGAGATACAATGGAGACTCCCGAACCACTGCCTGGCGGCGACAGAAAAAATGGAAGAAGGCTTCTGGGGGCTGCGAGAAAATGGATTCTTATTTTCAGCGAACTCAATTGATGCGGACTGGTAAAGTTTATGATGAAGAGGAGGATCTTATGGAGGATCCTGATGATTATTTGGCATCAGAAGTGGGGATTGACCTGTTGGATTTCTGTGTTGATTACTTGGAGACATCTGATGATGAAGGTGCTGAAGATAATTGGGTGGATGAAGATGAACTTCAAGTCAGTTTACCCTTTTCAGAACGTCTCTATGAAGTGAAACTTACCAGTTCTATGGGAACAGTTGGCCGAATGGGAGGCTGAGAATTTGACAGCGGATGATGTTGCTGACTCGGAAGCTGCTCCGGCTGAAGGGCCGGAAGTTACTGCTGCTTGGGAGTGGCTGGAGGAAGACGAAACAACTGACCTTGACAGACTCCCCGGGGCCAGGGATGTTCCCGCAACCATCAGAGCCTGTCTCAAAGATGTGAAAAGGCTGAAGACCACACATTCAATCAAGGCATTCACACGACTCACTGCCGTGGCAGAATATCTCAAGCTTCGAGACAAATACCAGAGACATCCCAAATGCACTCGCCCCTGCCTCAATGCAAGTCTTGCAATTGCGAGGCGTATGGGAAAAGGTGTATACTTTGCACGTCAGATCCGACAGAATGAGGAGTACCTGGCTAAACATGGCCGTCTTTGTCTGAGCAAAGAAAGTGCTCAACATGGCCAATATACCCTGTTGGACAATGAGTCTGTTGTCCATGGAGTGCGCCGATATTTGGCAGCTCAAAATCTTGGATCAATAACCCCCCATTTGCTCTGTCATCACGTGAATAAGGTCATCATTCCCGCACTTGACTTAACCACGAAGAAAGCCACAATCAGCGAGCGGACAGCAATTAATTGGCTGAAGAAACTTGGGTATACTTGCAAGGATGTCAAGAAGGGTGTTTATTTTGACGGACATGAACGGCCGGATGTCATCGAGGCTCGAAAGAAGTTCCTTACAGAATTAACCAAGTACGAACAGTGAGTCACTTTTCTTGGTTTTTAAAGGATGTTAAACGGCTTACCGCAGTACCAGGCTTATGTGCAAATATGACGATGTCACAATGGAGCTGATTCCACCGATCCTTGGGCCCGGCGAAAAGGAACATGTCCTTCTGCCTCAAGATGAGTGTATTGTCAGCACGAATGATGGGCCCCGTAAGCAGTGGCTTCAAGGTAACCAGCAGCCCCTGAAAAAGAAAGGCAATGGACGCCCGATCCATATTTCCGATTGGATCTCCGAACGTACGGGACGCCTTGCGCTATCTGAAGAACAGATTGCGGCACAAGCCAAGTTACCGGAATCACAACGTCTCAGGGTCACGGATGCACGAAGGATAATTTATCCCGGAAAAAACCATGACGGTTGGTGGGATCTGAAGCAATTGATGGATCAAACAGAAGACGCTGTTGACATTTTCGAGCATCTGCATCCTGACAAAGTTGGTGTATGGCTCTTCGATTGTTCGTCTGCTCACGAGGGGCTTGCTGCGGATGCCTTAAACGTCAACAATATGAATGTCAATCCCGGTGGCAAGCAAAAGCACTTACGATCCACTGTCATTCCGCTTAATAACCCAGCTCCCAAACCAGGACAGCGGGACACACGGGGTATGGTGCAAGATATGGTCTATCCCCAGGATCATCCCACTCCTGAACTACGTGGACAGCCGAAAGGGATGAAGTCGGTTTTGCAGGAACGAGTATCGGTTTGGGATGAGTTGTCTGAGAGGCGTGGAGGCAAAGTTGTCGGCAAGTGCAAAGAGTGCACAAAATCGCAGACAAAGAAAGATGCTGAACGACGTGTTGCGGCTGCAGAAGCGATGGGACAAGAAGATACGCTGGAGGAAGCTGATCTCGCGCAAGCCGAAGAACCGGACGCACCAGAAAGAGATGCCTGGTGCTGTATGCATCGAGTTCTCTCGTTGCAAGCGGATTTCGCAAATGAGAAACCAATGCTGCAACATTACCTTGAAGGGCGAGGTCATGTATGTATGTTCTTGCCCAAATTCCATTGTGAGCTCAATGCGATTGAGATGTTATGGGGGTATGCAAAATATCGCAAGTGTTTGTCCCTGGTATTGAAATTCCATTCTAACTTATTGACTTACTATCAGGTTATCGGCTCGCATCGGACAGTAAATTTTTGACGGCAAAATGTCTCGTGCCGCAATGTCTCGATCTGTGTGATACCCTCACAATACGACGATTCTTTCGAAAAACCTGGCAGTATATTGACACATACTCGTGAGTGCTTTGGATTTCTGTCACCACTTGTTGTTCGCTGCTAACGTACACAACCTTGTCAATAGCAAAGGACTCGATGCCCGCCAAACTGCATTTGCTATCAAGAAATATAAGTCCCACCATCGCGTCGGACTTACGAGTGAGATTGTAGCCCTCATGCAGGCTTCAGATTGATGTTAAACATGCACTCAAACACCCCTACTATGTACGTGCAGGTTTTGTTAGCACGGCGAGGCCATAGAACCATTTTTTAGGTATATGTCTCAAATTTTGATCACGGAAATTTTGATTTGACATTCAGATAAAATTAATGAGTACGGAATTTTCTATGCATAAAAAGGACTCAATTGCGCTATTTTACAGAAAGATTAGTGGAAATTTGATGGTGTAGTAGTGAATCCGCGTTGAGGTTTTTTGAGATGTCTAAAAGGAGCTTCTTGCACTGTAGGGTGCTTGTCATTGTGAACTTATGGGAAGATGGCCTCGATGGCTGAATTAGGCATGCTGGTTCTTGGCTAAATCATGATTTTGCCCCTTGAGGCAGGCTCAAACACACAAACCAATCTTAGAAATCATGCAATCATCAAAATAATAAATGTGCAGATGGAACATAATAAAGTACAGGGTACTCATCAGCCATCCAATTCTGCATTATTTTATTTTGCACATAGTAGAGACCTTATCCACCCAGTCAAACCAGCACTGCCCCAATTTCCCAATGTAGTTCTCACTCAGCAATCATGTACATCTCCTGCTGGATGGCCTTCCACAAAGGATTATTGATGTGTTGCTGCCCATAAGTCTACAGGGTGTTGAAATTTTGCTGATCTTCGGGACCTATGTCCCTAGCTATCCCTGTTGTGATGAAGTTGGCACAATGAATTGCCTAATAGGTGAATTAGTAAGTGGGCAGAAAATATTTATTTTACTTTACTCACCAGCATCCCTATGTATGCCCACAGTTGTGGTGGCACTTCCTTCTCCTCTGGATGCCACTGTAGGCCAATCAGGATTTCCTTCTGCATAACATGCTTGGCACCAGCATAAATAACACAGACTATGCTTTTAAGGACCAGGTCTCTGAAAACCTTGAAAACACCCTGTTCAAATGAAATTTAGCAAATGAGTAAGGAGAAGAAATCAGTACACTTACATCCTCATTAACACATGAAAACAGGTGAGACAATGACATTCTCTTGCACAAACTGAAATTGTGAAATATTTCAAGCAGACTCCGTGGTTTGAAATAAAATGAGTAGCAGCAGTGCATTTTAGACTTGTCATCATCGTCATCAATGCACTTTTTTTCTGTTTTTTGAAAAGGGAAAGAAATCTTTTGTTTTGTTTAAGTCACTGCCACGCACAGATGAAACTCTTTCATGCAAGAGACATTGCACGAGGGGATCAGTAAGGTCAATTTCTGAAATATGTCTTATTAGTCAGTCAGATGATAGATAGAAGGGAATTCTTACAAGGCATTTGCCATCCCTGATGCAATGGCTGCCACTTAGATACAGATGTGGCCCATAATTCATCAAAATCAGTAATAATATATACCCCAACTACAAATGTCCTGAAGTGGACAACATCCATTAATACCATTATTATGGACTATTCAACAGGACAGTTAGTCTTCCACCATCCTAACTGGTCCTCTTTAAAATTTGTACTAATTTTAGAATTATCAACCATAAACAATCCCACAGGATACAACAGGATGTGGTTGTCCATGATGTGAATTTGATTAACTGTTTTGCAACAGTCAATCACAGGCTAGCTGGTCCAGGAATAATGGTCAAGCTTCACCTGCTGTTTGTAGGTAGGGAGGTTTCTTAAGGATGTAAGGTCTATCTACGTACAGACTTTAGGACAAGTGTATGTAATCTAATGCTACTGACTACAAGGCTTGATGGGCTGATTTTCTTGAGGACCTTGATGTCACACAAAAATTACACTGTTGACGTGAAGGAATATGAGGAATTCCAACACAAAAATGTTCTTAGGGTGGGTTATGATGATGAGAGTGAGGTTAGAGAGCAAACACAGTAACCAGATATTGAGCTGTGCACACTAGGCACAAGACTCCAATACCAAAAAAGACTTAGACTTCAGCTGACTGTAGCTGAATCTCAGATCAAGACATAGTGGGTAATGTTTCATTATTTTTGCTAGTGCCACAGGGCCTTCTTATATACACTTTTGGTAACCTAAGATCTATCTACAGATTTATCCTTGCTAGTATGGCAATTTCAGGAACTACTGGACATGTGACTTTGATGCTACTGTGCTTTTACAGCATGTACGAGAATCTAAATCCACTTATAGTAATATTCTTGGGTTGCACAGTTTCTGGTGCCTGATTTTACTGTGCTTTCCTCTGAATTGCTAATTATACCCCCTGGTTCCTGAATCCCTGGCTCCAGTGACTGTGGGCACAGTTATGCACAGTAAATGCACAGTCATGCACAGTACACTCATGCCTGATCACATGTAATGAGCACGTGACCTCATGTGCTACGTCACAAATATACACCCTCATTTCCTGTATTTCGGACTATTAATATATTGCTTGTATGTATTTACCTCGCAACAGATGGATATCTGCTCCGGGTGGATGAACTATCTTCAGTTTACATCCACCTTACACAGCTTCCATCCAGCCCAATATCATTGGTTTGGCAGGTTAGCTCTTAGGTGTGACTAAGTAGACTCTTCCGATCTAAACCTGTTACACTTTTTTTAACCCCTCTATTGATTAATAATCAATAACCAATATTCGCACTTGCATAACTACATACAACAATTTTCCGAAGCGACTTTGAACACGTTCAAAGTCCCCATATCAATAAACTGCCCCTTATTGAACACAGCAATGTATTTGAGAAGGAGCTCCCCGAATAGCAACAACCCGAACATGAGTTCGGGTTATACCCCCCTGGATGACCAAACATCAACGAGGGAACAACAGAACCCAATAAGCAGTATACCACGTACAGACTCACCCATGGCACCAAGGCCTTCGGCCATAAGTCACAAAGGGCCATCACCCTTCGTAAGTGCCACATCCCATATACCGTTGGAAGGACCCATCAAGAGGGCCCTTAGAACCAGGACTCCTCCCGAAGGATCCGACCACGAAGAGGTTAGCCCTTCTCCTCACAGAGAAGGTCAACCTCTTATGTTAAGTAACCCACCATCTCGAAACGTGAGCTGCGTGGAAGGAGCAACTATAAACATCAGTCCTCCGCCAAGCTCTGATATACCACGAGGAAGCGGGTCTGGAGGGAACCCTGCTTCTGTATCCACCAAATCGTCCATAACGCCGACAATTTAACTAGCCGCGCTGGACAGACTGCTCACACCAGAGCAGTCCACCAGCATTAAAAATTTAATATCACATCATGCCCTACAGAGGCAAAAATTGGCCTCTGCTGGGTCATATTTGACCCAGCTTCACTCCGAAGCAACCAAGTTGCGATCAAACGCTGAGAGTTTGACAGGAAGGTTGAATTGAGTAGCAGCGGACCCTGTCCAACTGCTACTCAAAGGAGACAATATCCTAGTGGCTATCAGCAAGGCTTTTGAAAGACCCCCAGCTCATGGGGGTCCTTCACTCGTTGGCTTGCCAGTTGAAGGACAATTGCCTTATGGGCAATCGTATGAAGACAACTACCCTCCAGAGGAATCCACGGGAAACCCCTCAATCCCCACCAACGTAGTTGGAGAGGATTCAACGGGATCCCGTCAATCAGGCCACAACAACAACGAAATTCTACAGGACACCTTACCCTCGTCAGAGGGTAATGATCCTCAGGATCACGGAATGCCCATATACAATCCATCCTCTCCGGTGAGAGGAATATTGGAACGAGAATTTACGTCACGACGAGCAGACGAGACCAATTCTCAATACGAGAATCAGTACTTGGCCCATCAGCGGCGCATCAACAACACCCAACAATTGTGGGCAAGGAGTGGATATGAGAGCACTTTACACTGAGCCACGGGTTAGGGTGGAGTCCAGGTGGAGTCTGCCTACACTCCAGGCGGAGTCCAGGTGGAGTCCAAGCGGAGTCCATGAGGAGTCCAGGCAGAGTCCAGGCAGAGTCCACCCGGAGGCCACATTGACTGACTTGGTAAGTGACTTAGGTTTGAAAGCACCAAAACAAAATGGCCTTTTCAGGGTTTGAACCTGGCAGCTCTAAGAGCACATGATTATGTAACACCACCTGTACAATATATTCATTCCCTGAAACTTAAATGTTTTATATGTCACAAATCTCATAAAAATGACTGTTGTGTGATTAGATTAATTTAATCATATTTTCTAGCATTTCAAAATATATCATTATACTTTGATCTGAAAATGGAGATTACCATTGACTTTAAAAACATATAAAACACACTATATTGGGTTAGTCCAATCACACAACAGACTTCACCATTGAATTCACATCAAAATTTGATTCTGACAACATATACTTATATGTATATTTGAGAAATTACCATAAAAGGTTAGTCTGATCACACAATGGACATCACCATTGAATTCACATTAAAAAATCAGTTCAGAAAACATATACTTACATGTATATGTGAGAAATTACCATATTAGGTTAATCTGATCATACATCGGACATCACCATTGAGTTCACATTAAAAATCTGGTTCAGAAAACATATACATACATGTATAGTTGAGAACTTACCATATTAGGTTTGTCTGATCACACAACAGTGATGTGTACTTGTAAGATATTGGTTTGTAATTATGCAAAGAGTCTGAAATATATGGTATTTATAAATGTTTCAATAAGTAATTGATAAGTTTAGATAGCCTTAGAATAATAGCTTTATCAGGAGTCCACATGGACTTACCCGGAGTCCACAAGGAGTCCACATGGACTCCATCAGGAGTTGACACGGAGTCCTTAAGGAGTCCACACGGACTTACCCGGAGTTTACATAGACTCCAGGCGGACCCATGGGGGAGTGTAAATTACAGTTATTCCGCCTGTCGATGAGGTGTTTCTTTGAGTGCAGGCGATCATGGATATTATCGAGGGCTTCGTGACACTGGGCCTCGCGCAACTTGGCTTCCATCTCCGCGAGACCAGCGATACAGCCAATGGGGCGGTCTTGTGGGTCAAGGTCCGAGGGCAGCCAGAGTTTGATCAACTCAGCTGGTTGGGGCGGCATGTCATTGCGTCTGTATATCTCGTCCTCTTCGGCAATTGCTCGCATGGAGCCAGGCATGTAGATTCGCTGCAGGTCATGGAAAACTTTTAGTCTACTCAATATACCTAATCGCTTCTCCTCGAGCTGATTAGCTAGGCTGGTTGAAGCGGAACCTGCAGTGGCTTCTACTCGAACTTGCCGCCTGTCAGACCTGTGTGAGATGTTGGTTAAATGAAGTTTGCTCAGGAATACGTACTGCATTTCCTCAAGCTGCATGTCAGCGACTAGCTGTGAGAGGGGTTGCCCTCAGGTCGTCACTGTCTGCTCAGACAAAGCTAATACCATTCTAGATATTCTCTAAGGCTGGGATCTTAGAGTTGAGTTTGAGTGGAAAGCGGCTAGGAGGATAGACCAGCTTAAGACTGGTGTCTCCGATCGATTCAGAGCTATCTAAATACAATCTGAGATATTGTCTAAGCTAGGATAGGTAATAGGTAATCGTCCAATCGGAATGCGAGATCAATAGATAAAGCAAGTAGACGGAATGTCGGAAGGTAACTAGCCAATAGCAAAAGGGGAGCATACCACGCAGCAATGCTGCGGAACTGCGGATGGTGTCATAGTGGAGTAGTATAGATCCAATGGGATTCTGCATAGATAGTAGGAAGAAAGGTGAAGTCATGAAGATAGATAAGGTCAGATGACAAGGAACAAGTGTCACATGGTTAGTGACGCGAGAATAAAAGATTCATGACATTACCCTCTGATCAAGGCGAGCGTCTCGATCGACTGAATCATAGGAAGATAGTGTGTTGTTGTTACTGATATGTTGTTTTCAGTAGGTGGTTTTGTCCTCGTAATAGCGTGTCGATCAGCTATTATAGTTTGTGAGAGCACCATGGAGGGGGTGTGTTAAAGGGTAACTCTCGGCAGACATGGCCTTTTTTATTCCATTTGTTCAAGCTTGAACGGAATCAGCGAAGTTCATTACGCTGGAGCAGCTTCCGTAGAAGGTGTTTTATGCATAACCGTGCATCTCAAACGGGGTAGTAAGTGTTCCAAGCCGTAGTTTTAGGTTAAATTGCGGACCCAATTTTGCTTCTTCGATTGCGTCATCCCCAGGGCAGGGTCAGCCAGCGAGAAAGTGCGCACACTGTCCGAGAATAACCGTTCCCAGAATACAGGGCTACAAGCATGCCAGGCCGTAGTTTTTGTGACATTGCGGTCATGTGTTGTCGGGGTTAAGAGGGTATCGCCATTGACAGTGGTTATTTAAGGGAAAGTTTTCCTTGTCGTTTCTTCTTCTTCAACAACCATCGTCCACTCATTCGACGATGTACCCTGCCGCCCAATCTATTGTCTTGGTCAAGCGTACCTTGCGACGAGCTCGTCGTGAGCGTCGTTCCGTGGTCGAGAACTCGACCAATGTTCGTGTTTTGCCGTTTCAACTCGCACTTCCATTCATGGGTAATCTTCCGGGTGTGCCGTTCCAAGTGAGTTTTTTATGATTTCTCAATGTTTTTTTGATTTATCATTTGGACGTGTAGATTCATGATTTCGTTTTCTGGTGGGAGTGGAATGTCATTTCGTATGGTTACGTTACTGCGTTTTCGTGTATGGGTGATGTGAGTGTGATTGTGAATTTGCTGATTTTCTAGTTCATTGATCCTTCCTTTGCATAGGGTACCGTCATAGCTAGTGTTGCCACGGTCATGACCGATGTTTTTTGAAAAAATTGAATTACAATGTCATTAAAATTGCTAAAACCATGAGAATATTTATGGAGATAGAACACATCAAAAACCGAGGGGTCACATTTTGGCCTGAAATAATTGGACCTATATTTCCCACACTATAGAGCAGTCACAAGTTTGGTCAAAATTTGCGACCAAACTCGTGACCACTCCATAGCGTGGGAAATACTGGTCCAATTCTTTCGGGCCAAAATGTGACCCCTCGGTTTTTGATGTGTTCTATCTCCACAAATATTCTCACGGTTTTAGCGATTTTAATGACATTGTAATTCAATTTTTTCAAAAAACATCGGTCATGACCGTGGCAACACTAGTCATAGCTCGGGTTAAGAGGTATGGGTATTATGCGAGTCAACCGGGGGCTATCGTTCTCCTTCCTACTTTGGCGTTGAATAGTCTTGTCCCTTAAACGGCTTGTTTAATAAGACCATGAATTTTCGCCTCGGTGGAATCTGCAGTTGGGAATTTTGCAGAAAGACCAATGCATATTAGCATGTTCTTGCTTAATAGAATTAAAACGACGAGGTGGGGGTCGAGGAGGAGAAGGAGGTGCGTTTTCGTCTGGGATATTCCAATCTTCGATAGGAATAGCGCTCCATGTGATTTCAGGTATTTCATTTTCGATAGAATGAGACTGAGGTGAAGGAGTGGGGACTACTTCTGGTTCAGGAGTAAGTGTTGAATCTTGAAAATTAGGGATAGTGTTTATTCTGAGGGTCCAGCTGTCAGGGTTGATCTTTCCATCAATCCATTGCTCAGCGGTAGATTGAGTGGTATCGTTTTCCGGGATAGGTACAAATCTGAAGTTATTCATGTCGATTTGTCGCGGTGAAGCAGGATGAGACTTATGAAAGTCATCGACTGCCTGATCGGCGTGGGTCAGATTGCGAAGGGGTTCCCAAGTCCATTTGTGACGTTCAGGGTATCCTTTCCATTTGACTAGGTATTGTAGGCGATTGCAACTCAATCGCGAGTCCATGATTTCTTCAACTTCATACTCTTCATGTTCATCCATGATCTCCGGGGGAGGTCGGGGGGTTGTTTTTGTGAGTTGTAAGCGAGTTCGACATAGGGGGTTAGGAATACTTTGTTGATAACAGGCCAGATACTCCTCCAAGTCTTTGGGAGTTCTAGTTTGTAAGCGGCTTTGCCAACCTTCTTGATTATTTTGAAAGGTCCGTATCGCTTGTCATCGAGTTTCTTTGAAGGCCTATCGGTGGTGATATTATATCCTTCAAGCCAAACCTTGTCACCCAGTTTGTACTCTCGAGAGGGTTCTCGTTTGGGATCGTAGTACGTTTTCATTTGTTCGGCGGCTAAGCGTAGTGCAGCTCCGGTTTCCTCCCATATTCTCGACATTTCTTCGGCAAATTCAGCAGCGCTCTGGCTCTTGACTTCTCTTCGTAGGTTTGTTCCTTTGTTAGGGTGACGTCCGTAATTGACGTAGAAGGGAGAGTGTCCAGTAGAGGTCTGAATTTTGTCATTATAGGAGAATTCTGCACAGGCGAGCCATTCTTTCCAATCTGTCTGTCGGTGATTTATGAATAGTCGGAGGTATTGTTCGATCTCCTGATTCATGCGTTCGGTCTGTCCATCTGTTTGAGGATGATATTAAGGGTGAGCACGAGTCTGGGTCACCCACAAGTACCTGTGGGTTTATCCGTGGGAAACCCACAGGTCAAGTGACCCACAGATCTGAGTTTTTGAGTGGCACAGGTCTTTACAGATCTGGGTAGCACATCTGTAGACACAGGTACCCACCACAGGTACCCACCTTACTTGTCACTTAATTTGGCCTTGAAAAATTGGATCAGAGTCAAAGATATATAAATAAAATG
>KN833057.1:148491-184417 GCA_000827315.1 Piloderma croceum F 1598 | reverse complement strand
AGTCAAAAGTATTCATGATGGTTGATGGTTGAGGGAGAATGGACAACTAGGTGTTGTGAATATGGGGGGAATGGTGGTAGTAAGGGTTTGAGGAGCGAAGTGCGTTCTTGTTCAATTTATAGTTCTGATTTGACACACCATGCGCCCATATACGCATGCTTCTTAGTTATTCGGCTCCCTGATCCATTCCCTTGGAACTGGTCCTAATCTCCTTTTAAGTCCGAAATGATCTGACTAGTACATTTTAGGCCATTGCTATACTCATACTACCCTTAACTTGGTGCGTCCGCTAATTCTCTTAACAATTTCCTACAGTCCAACCAGAATAGCTAAATTTACAGGAAAAATCCTGTAAATACTGAGAAAACATTTTCGAAGTATTACAACGTTGCAACTCGGCAATGGCAAACCTCCGCCATGGCTTCCTCCAAACGCGCTAACCAGCAACGCCTTGCAACAAAGAAATACCTTTCTAACCCCGAGTAAGTCCCCATCTACTGCAGGCTTGGGTAGCCATAATCCATTGTGCTCCATCCAGGGTCCGTGCCAAACAGAATGTGAAGGCGTGTGAGCGTGCTGCCAGGTAAGCCGTATGGTTCGCACTTCATCCCTTCGCCACTGACCCATGTGCTATATAGAAATCGAAAAAAGTTGGATTCCTACTCTTGGATCTTCCCGAATTCACTGCTAATCTGCATACGTGTCTAGGAAAAAGGATGCATTCCACACACTATCCAATTATCGTGGATCCTCCCCCACTTCAACCTCTTCCCCATTACTTCAACCTGCTGCCCTCAGTGTGCCTTCCGAAACTAGTCCCTCAGACACATACGATCACCCCAATGATATTGCGTATAATCTACGACAGCTTCGAATTCAAGTTGTCAATTGGCAGTATGGCTGGGGTGCGGAGAACTTATGGGAAAGCGAATTTAACAACCAGCTTAGTGCTGCCCGGGAGGAAGGCCAAGATGCTATTGATCATTTTTTTCATAATTGCGAAACTCATGCAATGCAGGGGAGGGACATTTTGAAGGATCTGAAATTTGTGGCATCAGTCTTATGCAATAGCACACCTGACGAGATCAGGGACCTCTTTTTTCAGGGATATGACATGGCCATTGGAGTGGCATCGGAGGTGAAGTTTTTCGAAGTGAAGCTGGATGAGTATGCACCTGCTATCCCCATGACTAAATTGTCAGATATCTGCCATTACTCGGGCATGTAATACATTCATTCTTATACGCTTTTGATTTCGCAAAAAAGATATATATTGAAAGATAATGGGTATCAAGGGAGCATGATGTTAGATATAAAAATTAAGGCAGGCAATCACCTGTAATGCGGCAAAAGTCAATGTTGAATGCATCACGAGACACCGGAAAAGTAGTCTTACTGAAATGAGACCTGATTAAAGTGTTCAGTGAGGTCTTCAAGTTCCTCCCACAACGCATCACTGGAAGATGAAGAGGCAGCAGGAGACAAATTATTGGTGGGCCAGAACATGCCCCCCGGGACAGGGACTGCCTCGAGCTTGTTCCGATTGTAGTTGCATCTATAGACCTTGATTGCATCTTGAAAGGAGTGGTATTTTTTATGGATGGCACCACTGACGCCGTTAACCTGCAGACTAACATCATCCCTGCACAGGGGTGAATCAGCAGGTGGGAGAATATTTAAACTGCAATTGACTCACCAGTGGTAGAACAAACCAACTTCCTGTCCATGAGATACAACATAGTATCCCTCGGGGATGAATCCAGGTTCAGGCTCCTTGATCGTATCAGGATGCAGAATAGGCGGCACATACGCACCCAGCTGAGGGGTTGATGGGTGAGTAGCTGGCATTGAAGCGCTTGCAACCGTCGGTTTTTTTGGCGATGATAAAGGCGTCGTGGTCCTTGATATGGTCTCCGTAATCACAGTGGTGGTTTTGGTCCAGGTTCTAGTTGTGGATTCGGTGACCTGCGCTGTATCATGATTTTCAGTTGTACCTTGATCAGTGATGATTATGTCATTGATAAGCTATAGACTTACCTGTACTGTTACGGTGGCTCTGGCTCTGCGATGCGGTGGTATGCGAGTCTTCTTGGCTAGCTGGGCTACTACTCTGCATGCTCGACCTAGCCATGATGGATAGTAGAGCTTCGGATAGAGCTTCGGAAGATGCGACAGCCCGTGCGCACAGACATGGCACGTGCAACAAGTTGTACTTACTGACCACCATGCGACCCCCTCGAAACCGCACCTCCCTGTCGTCAAAGAAGGTCCGACATTGTGGACCATCTAGAGACAAGTCTGGCCGCAAAATTCTACCCCATCGAGAAGTCCTAGGCCCCACAGGACTTGTCAAAAAGACCCTTCAAGCTAGGGAGAGGCAAAGGGTGCGACAGCAAGGTACGTCAAAATATAATATTCATATTTATTAGTTCCAATAATATAATTTACCTGCAGAGATGACCCCTGATGAGCGACATGCTCTTGAGGCTCTCCGGGAGCTTCCGCTTGATGACAATGATGGCCAACACGTGGACCTTGGAACAATAACCGTTGAAGACATCTTAGATGGTTCGGAACCCTTGGATATCAGCCATGCTGGTGGGGAATTTTCTGCACTCACAAAAGAACTCAGCCGGGACCTTTGGAATTTGTGAGTACTTCATAACTTGTTTCTTATTGCACTAACCTATATCCACAGACGTGATCATCAAATCCCCATCCGAATTGACCACCGAACACGTCGTGACCGCACTGAACGCCGTAATAAAGCATTTGACCAGCAAATGGATGCTCTCACTGACGCGTATATGGTTTGGAGCTTGTCGAGTTCCAACAGGGAGCATGCAGGATTCTATAGCGGCACGATGGATCAACATATACCTGTGGATGTGGGAATGGTCACTGTCAAGGTTGTTGATGTCTACAGTACGTAATTAGCTCCTAATGACACCTTCTCTTCTGATTCGAACCCTTTATAGCTGTCCGATCCTTAGCTCTCACCATCCTTCCAACTGATAAATACATCGCATCTGCATTGGTTCGACAAGGTGTAATGCCATGCTCCCCTATATCTCCTTCTGTCGCCGTTACCATCAATGCTCTTGAGCTCTATTGTGTCGCACACCTCCGAAACCCCCACTTTTCTGTCCAAAGTTATGTCAAGACACTTTGTGACTTACAATCAGTCAGCGGCTGCTTCATTTAATTAAATGATTAATTAACACCTTTCTTCACACAGGTACAGTTTCAGCGACACTTATCTCGCCAATTCTCGATCGCATTTGACACCTACCTGGCTATTCGGACCAAAGTCTATAATCACATACAAACTGTGCTTGGTCGCGATTCGCCTGACTGGCGCCTCAAGCATGCGTGCCCCGCTTGTACCTATAAGTTGAAGAATGAAGAACCACTTCTCTTCAAGATGCTCTATACCATGGACGGCAACGATTCGTTGCGACGTATTCTCCGCCGATCCTCATCAGGTGATGACGACGAAAGTCTTGGCCCCTCGTGTGAGCACCAAAATTCTCGACAAGTGCCGGGAGACCGTTATTTGTCCAGAGACTATGTTGACAAGTGGGCTGTGGGAGTACTGCAGGAGATGATAGGCGTAGACCCTGATGCTGTAGGTGGTTTGGTTGATCAAAAGCACCCAAATCATCTTATTGACCGCCCTCTTTGGCAGGTTGATGAAGATTACAACCCTTGTGCCAATCGATGGAAGAATATGAAGGATGACATTACCAAGAAAATGTGGGCGATTTTGATGAGACTGGTATTTTTCTCGCTCTATCCCGCCATGGATTTTCGCTAGTCATAGCAGACATGGTGCAGAGTGGTGAACTGTATGTTTCATTTGTATTATTATTTCTACTACTCATGCATGCCTATAGTGCGAAATACCCCCTGGCGTGTGTTGAAAAGCTACTAGATGCATTCGGTGAAGATATTGGCGGCGGCTTTGACATCGGCTGCAAATTCAAAACTACCCTCAACAATAGCCCCCTTGGCCCTCGCGCACATCAACTCCGCCATACATGCCTTGTTGGTGCCTTCCATGGCCACGCACACAATTGTCTGTGCCAACTTTCGCATCTCGCAACTTATGTCAAGGGTCTTGGGCTTGAAGACTTGGAAGGATGCGAACGGGCATTCTCAAAGTCCAATGCACTGGCAGCCGCCCTTCGATATGCCAGTATCTTCCATCGAATGCAGGCCATAGCAACATATTTTGAGCACAACGACACCTTCGAGGTGTATCAAAACCTCAGTAAGTTTTGTCTACACTGGGGTGGCTGATTTTATCTGATAAAAAAACATTTCATTAGCTACATTTCTTCTGAATAACTATAAACAGGCTCTCGATATCTTGGATGACGGGCCTCGTGCACTCAAGCAAGCAATGTTTGATCTTAATATATCGGACGAAAAGGTTTTCGGGGACTGGTTGGAGGAGGAGAAAGCCTACCTTCAGGGTTTGCGAACAGAGCCACAGGAAGAAACCTTGCAAATGGAATACTGGCAAAAGCTGGTAAATTTGCAAGGCAGTGAGTACGTTGTCTTTACCAATAAATCTGTAATAAATTAATATTTAATATGTGCTGCAGGAAGGACCTCGCGGCTGCAAGCAATCTTTGGGCAAGCTCCACACCAGGCAGCATGTCTAGTGGGCAGAAGGACACAACTCGCAAGTTGGAAACTGCACGCCGGCATGCCTTAGAGAATCACGATAAGGATTTGAAAGCCGTCCAAGCATTGGAGCTGAGGCTTGGAATTGACCAGAGGTGGCAGCCGCAGGGTGTTGAATGGCAGAATGTAGGAAGAATGGTGGCCATGCGTAAGTACCAGAGGGCACTCGATGTGCTTGAGGGTTTAGTAGTAGCCCGTATGTTTGAACTTACGAAGATGAACCGGTCACGGACTGGTAAGTTATTTTCCATCTTTGCTATAACCCACTTTTGATTATTAAGTAGGGTATGCAATGCGCAAACATATTGGCAAGGCGCTTCAAAAGCGATCTTCGGCAATTCGAACAGCGCTGGACAGGTACAACACCGCAGCTCAAGCGCTCACACCCCCACGCCAAACTCTTCATTGGAAGGATGTAGTTGAATACGTATTTCTTGCCGATTTCGATCTTCTCCGCGATACCCGTCAGGACATCTCACAGCGTCCGTGGGCTACACCAGCAGGTCGACTGGCCATGGACCTCTACTTCAAAATCTGTCGTGCCGCGGAAGAGATTCAACGCCTAAATGTTGAAATTCCTCGCGTTGCCACCTACATCCGAGACGAAGACCGATACTTGCGGGCTTGCAAGGAGCAAGTGTATGCTTTCAACCCGCAACTCGCACACCAAATTGGCTTGCACCGCATGGAGCGCGGACGTTTCAATTTGCACCACATACGCCGCCTTAACGACATCTCCAAACTTCGAGGATTCAGTGGCACCATTGCCCCCGGTGAGAGCACCAATGTCAGTGTAGGTGCCAGTGCTAGCACCCCGAATATCAAAGCCCCTGACACCCCCGATGCTATGGTTATCGATGAGGCTTCCGTCTTGCCGAGTGGAAGCATCACTCAGAACCTTATTCAGGAGGACACTCAGGAACAGCTGGAGGCGGAGGAGGATGAGGAGGAAGCTGTTGAGGAGATTTCACAGGTAATGTATGAGGTTCTTCATGTGTCCAATGACTAGTTGATTTGTTATAACGAATATTTACGTTGTACATGGTTTTTATTAGCTATATATTGATGTCATGTTATAGTACAATAGGAACTATCAATTTTGGTGGTGATTTGGACTCTATTGAGTGAGGGGATCAATAATATATCATTTGTGTGACGAGAGATAAGGTATTGAGTAAGAAACGCGAGCTCGTTGTCACGAACAGCGAGCTCGACGCATTTGGCAACGAACAAGCACGTGGTGATGTCCGCCACATGTGCGCGCAGCTGCCGAAGTCAATTGCCGTATATATAGGCTGTGGTTATTCAAAATCGCGCAAGTCCTTACACCTACATACTGGACAATTATTGAAGGAGGCCCAGGATTGCTCTGAGTCCGCCTACTTAGGCTCGTGAGGCGGCCACATTATCACTTCTAATTACAGGTACTGTGTGGGAATCACAGGTGCTTCACGGTAGTTGGCGGGACCAGGAACAGAATTTCGAGAGCATCAGCACCATCGATCAACTTTCTCGCTCACGAACTCGTTTTGCCAGTGCTTGGGTCATCAAATATGGCTCTGTATGGCATTCTGGGAATTGTATAGACGAATTGAAGTTGCGGGTCGAGCGGTCATGTCACAAGTTGATCATGGCAGTAAGGGGTGCGTGCTCCTTCCAGTACGTCTGACAATTATATTTTCGGAGTACATGTGTTCCCGACCATGTCTCAGTCAAGTTCTGGTAAATCAAGACATCCTAGAGAGACGACAGTGCCTGCACAACTATGCACACTTGAATTTTGAGAGTTTTGCGGTTTTTTCGATTTTTTCCCGATCGGAAAGTGAAGCAAACAGCTGTAAGTATTTCGGCTACTTTGTCCCAAGCCTCTTCTCCGAAGGTTGGCCGATGCGTCAGCCCCCGAACCTACCACATGATAGCGTTCCAAGATACACAGCTACGAGTAGCATAATAATACATCCATCTACTGCCGTCTCAACGCGTAAAAGGTGTTGCCGTAGTAAGCACCACTGACTGTAGCGGTGGCTGCTAGGATGGCTGGTACAGGTCCTTTCGTGATTCTGGGCAAGGAGGAGAGCAAGAGAATGGCCGATGCACCTTCCATCAAAGACCATGGTTAACTTCGTCCAACTCATGCAGCGGGTTTGTGCGCTTACCAATTGCACCCTCGAGCCCATTTGGTGCTCCTTTCTGGATCTGAGAAGCACTCCAGAGGTACAACAGACCCACGCTTTGAGTTATCAGTCAGAAAAGAAGAGACACAGGAAACTGGGGTGGATGTGCTGCGTATTGAACACACCTGACACCTGCAACGAGCGAAGGAATAGATCTTGTTCTAGCGAAGCCTGTAACACCTCCAACAATACAAAGACCACCCATAGTGTAAGCAGGGTACGCAGACATGGCGAAAGCTGGTGGAGAAGATTGAGTCCGAAAAGGGAGAACGGCTCAATCCGAATACCTAATCGCGAATCCGCCACTGCTGGGACTCCAGTACATTGCTTTTGTTGCCTGGCTATTCCGAACAATTTGGACAAGGATGAACACCTAAACCGCCAGAATACGGAGGTCATGTGCTATATTTTCTGGTAAACTTCTATTATCCCGCTAGGTCTGCATTGGCATTCCTCATATCTATCTCTGCAACCTTCCTCACTCATAATAACTATAACACGCCTCACCACTACCCCTGTGGCCTGGAGAACCAGTTAGTCCGACCAGGTACAAGACCCAAGTGCTCAGCTGACAAAGGTCTCTATGCACGTTGAATGTGTCTAGTGGAGATGCGTGTGCAACGGTGGAGCGAACATATAGGTGTGCTATAATACAAGGGCCAACCGCTTTTCCATGCTTGAGTTCGAAAACATTTGGCGCGAATGTGACACTTGGTCTTACCACTACACATTACGCTTGGTAAGTCACGACTTACTACTCGTGTTCACTTTTGGCCGAGAAGTACATGATATTTACTATCAATTTCTTAGTTGTCCTGGCCTGAATGGATATCAGGCATCACTCATAAAGACCGGGAGTTGAAACCGCATCGACTTTTCTACGGCCTCGAGAACTATGATATTTTTCAATCCTTCCAACCCGCTGCAACTTGGCTGCGCTGCGCCTTTGATAACGTCGACGAAGTGCTTCAATTGCAATGTGAACGGTGGGACATCGTCGATACTTGTAGCCAAGCTGGTGTCGCTCTCGATATCATTGAGCCAATGGCCCTCAGTTGCCGGATACGAGTCGTAGTGGAACCGAGTTAGTTCAGGGATCGTGATAGATCCCTTGGTCCCTAGGACGGTGTAACATGGCAAACCTGTCCGTGCAATGTCAGGATTTTCACCAGTCGCAGCTTCCCAGCCGAAAGGAGATGCAGCTGCACTAAGGCCAGTCCATGGTATTAACACGGTTGCAGCCTTTCAAAACGAAATCCGAGACTTACTCGGTAAGGACAAGAGTCCCAACCATCCCACTGGCGAATTTGAACGTGCACGCGACGGTCTCCTCCACCTCATGGGAGCGAGTTTTAGGGCCTTCCTCCGCATACACCCTGATAATGTCCCCAAAGAGGTACCTCAAGCAATCAATTTCGTGTATGAGGTTCGTCAAGATCTGACAGTAATCGAATGTCATTCGTCTGGCTTGAGTCGAAACAAGGCAGAAACCATACCGGACCACCCGATCCTATTTCCCTACGCCATGGTATCTCGAAATAGCTGAGCGGCTTGAGCACTGACCAGACTCCTTGAAAGGCCAGGATCTGCCCTAGCTTCTCTGAATTGATCAACTTCCTCAGCTGCAATATGGAGAAAGTTAGCTGGTGGCACATTTTTACAGATATTGGTATGCCTCTCTCAAATATGGATTGAATCGGCGATGATGACCGACAAGAATTTGCGCACCCGATGCAGCTGCTGCCACGAGCTCTTTGCCACTGGTTGTATCAACACTGAGAGGCTTTTCTATGATAACGTGCACTCCAGCCTCGACGAGTAGCAATCCCAGTGGAACGTGTGTTGAGGTAGGTGTTGCGAGGATCGCGCCGTCCACTTTGAGTTGGCCTGAATTGATGACTGTCATCATGTCGGGAACTGTGGTATATATTGGGCAGCTATGTTTTTTTGCTAACCCAGCGCCGGCAGGTGCGACGTCCACTATGGCTCCGAGCCTGCACAAGGGCTCCTTAAGAACATGCTCTAAGTGACGCAGACCGATGAACCCTTTGAATACAACAAAATATCATGAGCCGAGGAGCTCGATACATTGCACCTATCTTACCCGACGCGCCAACAACTGCAATTATCACCGGCGCTGTGACAGACTGCGTGCCATGGTCCTGGATCGATGGTGCGTTAGTGATCATTCTGAGGGGATTGGTTGGTTCTTGGTTCGGGCAATCAACCGTGTGGCTGGTATAAGTATGGAATAACGTTGGAGTTCCCGGATAAAAGATGTTCCTGACATTCCAGGGCCCGCACCTAGCAAATGGAATTTATCCTGCGATTTCGAGACTCAGAGAGCGCCATGTCGTCCGTATGTACGGTGCTACCGGGGTAGTTGGAAATAATGAATATCCTGGCCTTCATGGTAGATTTCTGCTCTCTAAACGCTCCAGTCTTGTTTCTGGTATTATTTCTGCACCTGGCTGGTCTCACTGGTAATTGTCGCTTCCAGACTCACATTTCCGCTGTGTTCGGTTTTGTTCCACACTCCGACCGATTGCGACGATTTGGATACCATGAAAGTCCAACTGAGGGGAATAAGAAGAAGATGCATGAGACTACGGTCTTCGTCCAAACCCTGAAGTCGGTTGACTCATGACATTCGACTGTGTAATGAACTGTCATACACAGACATCAAACTAGATCTCGCCTACCAAGACTTGAAAGTTTGTTGCCAGTGTCTTCCAAACATGCGCTGGGACAAGGTAGTGGTACTAGAAAGATAGACCGTGACTGATCTAAATTGGCCTCACCCTTTCTGATTTTCGATTTCCTCCCAGACTGGAGACAGGTACAGATGGGTTGTCGAGAATTGTGTAAGTCTGCAGATGTGATTGAGTTTTAACGCACCTTGTTAAGATGTGAACCAGGACTGAATCAGGACCCTTCGAGCCGCCCAATTAACCTGGCAGGGATCAGACTGCCAGACGTTCTTTGGGACGACAAAGACACGGCGAACGTCATGCGTCTGGGCGAAGTTCGGCTCCTGGTGAACCTACTATGGCCTCCATCGATCTTTCACGACCCAGGTGTGGCCTCGTCCAATAATCATGTCCTTGCAGATAGCTGGCAAGAACAATACGATTCAGTGGACTGGCAGACAACAACGCAATATAGTACTCAGCGGTCGTCACAGGCTTCGTCGTCAGAAGGGTGCATTAAAAATTCCAAAAGTCTCACCAAACGCAAAGCTGGCTTCCGTCGCAACACATCGCAACACATCACTTTCCCCACTACAATTCGTTGTCGGCGGCATCTGATACATATCACTCAAGCTTCCAGTAGCAAGCCAGCGATGGAGGGCAGACTTCACAGATGGAGCAAGCAGAAGGGCATAGATATAATCAGCAAACAGGCGAAGAGGTTGAGCGTTGGTCGATAACCGTAGGAGTTCAAATTCCGGGGCTCTGGATAGTCGATAAACGACTTCGTTCCCAACCACGACACCCTCAATTTACCCGTTTGAACCAATCGACTCAGGTATTTATTCCGGTTTTCAGTTATCTATAGAGCGGCGAGTACGAAGCCGATCAATATGAAGAGCCTTAAGGTGCGGATGGTGTGTAAACTAGTAGTTGCTCGAAATTATTCCGCTTGTGCCGTGCAAGAGTGAACTTGTAATCTGTATCGTGCATGGTACGGTCACACTATATGTGCCGACGCTTGTTTGAGCTTCCGCACAACTGTTTCCCTCTAGGCTTTGTCAATGTCAGACCGAACATCGGATCTTTGCGCCGGTGCGCCCAGCAGGCTGCAGCAGCCATTGGTCTCCCCCAAGTCTCCCCTGTTAGAAATTACAACTTCCCATAGCACTCACAGAAAATTAGTATATCACCCGTGTCGACATCTCGTGCATATGATTGTCGCATTGTTTCGGCCCTTTATCATTAAACGAAAGGTGGAAGACCAAGAAACTGTGACAAGACTCGAAGGACAAGAACATTCGCGCAAGAATGAAGCATATTCTCATCCACTTTTGTCCTCAAAAGACTCTGGCCCATGGGAGCCGTCTGTGATTGTCGGATGCAGTAACCCCTGCCTATTTGAACCGAGGTAAGGTCATTCATATGCATGTATTGCCGGATGTCAGAAATAATGGGAGTGACGCTCCACACGATCTAAGGACGTGATCTCGAAAATATGAATACATACAGCACCTAAGAGTGCCTGCCAGGGTTCTAATCTGATCAAAAAAACAGCTTGTATGAGTCTAAGACGAGCTGGCAAAATCCTCGGACTTCAGGAATCAGATGCTTACGCAGCATATCCTTCAACGTTCGGGCCCATCATTCTGCCTATCAATAAGCCATGGGATCCAAGCTCAGTATAAAACTGCATGGCATTCTGTAGTATTAACGTAATGATAATCATCCACACAAAAGTCCTCAGAACAAAAACTTGACGTTTTTGTAGAAGTCCACCATTGGGTTTTCCCCGTTGCGCAGGAGTGTCCTTCCGAGACTTGCATACGTCTCGAGGAACTCTGCATGTGAATATACACTCGACTTGTGCTCTCCAACGGGAAGACCACTAGCAGACGCAACGCCATCCAGGGGCCTCCGTCTGTTGCTCGGATGACGCGATGAGAAGAAATCTGCTCCCACTGAAAGTGATGAAGTGCTGGTTGTCAATGGGGATGCTCGAGATAAGTCATACGGGGTCGATGGCGAAGCCGTGAGCGGTTGTGAGAGTACATGTTCGTACATGTCTCTTAACCGTTCAAAATTGGTTGGGAAGAATATATCGAAGTAACCTTGTTTGACGAGGAGCGTTGTACAAGGTACTGTGGTGTTTTTGTATCGCGTCTGCACTACAGGGGCGTTGATTCCTGGTATGGTGTCAGGAAGGGATGAAAAGTCGGAAAGAAGAAGCCGATGGCGAGGGAAATGATCGCGTAGCGTTCGCAACAGACTGAGAAGCCGCGTTGGAAGATACTCTGGCACGGACAAATTGGGCGCAAATGGTAAGCTGGTGTAGATCTTTCGTATGGTTGACGACGCCCGGAGTAACCGTGAAAGTGGGGGAGGATGCGATAGGCGTTGCCGCAAAGACAGAAAGGAGGATATCAGGGGATCAGCGACGGGGCTATAGAATGTGGAGAAATCGCCTTCCTCATCTATGGATATGAGGCCCTGATATGGCTCAAGGGTCTGGAGGTCGTAGCGTACCAGGTCGTGTGCAAAGTTATCCTATCACCCGTCGAATTAGCCTTTTTTCGGAGACGACAACTTGAACACACTTACGATAACCTCCATTGCTACGAAGAAACAAGGAGCAGGTTCCCGGATGTCCCAGTGAAAAATGCTTTTATGCACAATATTCACGCACGGGTGAGCGGGGTAAAGTTTCTTCCTCTGTCGATTCACCATATTCCCGCTGATTTCAATAATGTTATATTGGGTACGATCGTAGACTTCTGGATATTCTTCTCTAAGATAGTCGAGAATGTCCATCGCAAGAGTCCCATTGCCGGCACCAATTTCATAGATGATGAAATCTTCATATGGAAAGTATTTGAGGAGGTATTCCGATACAAGGCATTGAGCAATGGCTTGTCCATACCACGGCTAAAGTATCACATTGCTGTGTTAATCAGAAGGGCGTGATGATAAAGTAGAGTTGACCTTAAAAAGCTCTGTTGGAGTATGCCACAGCTGTTTCCCGGTACCTACTTCCTCGTCGGCCCCATATAATGCATATCGTTTCGCCACCTCGTTCTCAAATTCCGCAGAGTCCCTCAGTGAACCAAACTCAATATTGTTATCGGATGGAGTAAATATAGTGGCATGGCGGGGAAAGTAACCATAGTTGGGATTGTACAGCGAGTCTTCGATGAAGTCTCGGACGAGCATCTTCACACGTTTCGGAGGTGCAGTGTGATTTTCGAGGTTATTCGCTGTTACCATGTCGTAGTTAACATAAGCATCGGGGGAGTCTTCGAAAGAAACATCTGAGTTATAGTTCAATCTGTCGAATGATTTACGCGTCGATAAACGTGACTGAGCACTGGTTGCAAAGGTAGATGTGTAGGTCGAGCCAAAGGATTTAACAGATTGTCGCTGGATGAGTCGAAAGGTGGAGCTGCTCGAGAATCTCATGAGTCTCGGCAATAGCGAGTGGTGAAGGAACAGACCAAGTACATAAGCCCCTTTCGATCGAGTTTAGCTAGTTACCATTTCATCCATCACCTCCTGCTATGGATCCAACAGTGCGCCTTGTGCGGACTTGGATGGGATCCGGCAGAGATATCGAGATCCAGGAAACAGTTTCAGGCATGCTATTGAAATATCTTAGAAACTGCTGAATCTTTGCAAATACTTTGACAGGCATTGCCAATGGACAAATCACACTGCTCAATGTGGTCAAAGCATTAGGGGAATATCTTACGGCAGAGGAGGATGAGCTACGGACGAAAGGTAACGTTTTGAACCTTGCTTGTTGTTCTCTTCTTCATGTCGAGCGGTAGGTGTTGAATTTCTTTCACTGGTAATGGGCAAATGTCCCCCAGAAATGATCAGTCGTGTATCAGGTATGAGATCTATGTGAACTCATTATTTTATGGATTTGTGGTGATAATCATTGATGCAGCTCGAGTTCTCATTACATTCTACTGTGGCAAACTTGATGACACAGAAACCATCGTACCAGCTTTGAAAGGTCTGGCCACGTTGGTATCTCTATCGACATGCACTTCAAGCGATGTAGAAGATATTATTCGAGCGTAAGGCGTTTCTATTAATTCCTACCAAATTATTAAAGCTGAAGGACATGATAGGCTTTTCTTCCATGTCAAGATGCATGCGCTAGCGGCGCCTAACCGCCTCCTCGTTTTCTCTATTATTGATTCGCTGATGGCGCGCCAACGTGAAGGTTTGTCCAGGCTGCCTTACCCCCGAACGTCTCTAACTGTTGTCGAAAAGCTCTGAAGAGCATGCATCACGAATTCTTATCAGGATATGTAACATTAGTAGAAGGAGAGAAGGATCCTCGAAATCTGATGACAGCTTTTGCCATAGCTCGAGTCATATTGATAGAATTCGATATAGCCGATCATATCGAAGTGCGTTTCGTCTTTGAAGATATTGTCACGCCGACTAACCTTGACGTAAATGTTTGCACAGGCCTTGTTTAACATCACCTTCTGCTACTTTCCTATCTCATTCAGACCCCCTGCGGATGATCCATATGGTATCAGTCCCGATGATCTGAAAATGGCTCTACGGTGAGTTCTTTTCTATCAAGTTATGTCTGTATGAGCATGCCATATCTCATTTATTAACTAGATCATGCCTTTGTGCGACACCGCTATTTGGCCCTCTCGCTATTCCTTTGTACCTGGAAAAACTGATGGCTGGATCTCCTGTCTCAAAGGTAGCAGAGGATCGTCTCGGACAAGTGAAAAGTAATAATGATTTGTGTTCGTAGAGAGACACTCTGCAGAGTATGTCAGCATCGTTGCCAGTGTACGGCGCATCACTTGCGTGCGACTCTGCTCGTAAGCTGTGGAGCTCTTTAAAACTCGAGGTAAATGTCAGCTAGAACCACAGAATCTCATATAACATCCTGACATCATAAGCAGATATTTCAATCAACGGATCCCATCACCGAAGAAGAAGCTCTGAAGACTACTCAGGTCCTCATTCGGACGATATATGCCGACTTTACCCCTCATGATATGGACACTGAAGATATCCAGGGCCTTGCCAGGGAGGCATGCGAAGAATGTACACAAATTCTACAAGAGCCAGAGAAGAGCCAAGCCAAGCCAGCGATCAAGGTCCTTTGTGCTTTCATCTCGACGACGCGTTCGTTTTTCTCTGTTATACGATGAGTCGCCGTGCTTAAATGCATTCCAGCTTCTGTTTCCCGTTATACACTATCTCAGGCTATCCCGCATATGGTCAAGTTATTCCTCAACCCGCACGAACTGTCGAATCGCGCTCCCATTACCATTCTCCTTACTGACCTCGTAGCCGCTGCCCGAGACGCGATGTCAAAGTCATTCGCAGATCCCGAACTCGAGGTTCCGCTGATGCCATTCAAGGATGAGGTCCTTGGCGTATTTACCGTTGGTTTGAAAGCGACCTCTTCCCGCCAGCCAGCATTAGCCGGTCTTAAGGCTATGGTAAATACACCAACTTTGTTAGCAGACGATGAATTGGGTTTTATCGTGCACAACGTCGATGACATGCTACAAGCAGATCCAGACGATGGCGACGACGTGATGTTTGTAAGCTTTTTGGTCAGCAAACGATACTCACTAATTGCCTCCACAACAGCGACGACACGTTAGATTTACTTTCCAGCATATCATCCATAAACCCTCGGCATGTCGAAGCACAGACCCTACCTCTTCTGTTCAGCTCGTTATCAGATAAAGCTCCCGCTCGGATAGCCACCACTGACCGCGCAAAGTATTGGCGAACCCTCTCAGCACTCAGTAAACTATGCATCCAGCAAGAGCTATTTGAAACACTTGTCGTCCGATTGTCCACGAAGATGGACTTGATCTGCATTCCAGTTATGCCAACAACTCACAACTGGGATTTGGAACCTAGCGCAGCCTATGTCCACGCCATTTTGACTGCTCTCGCCAATACTTTGCGAACTAAGGTGGATCTAGGGCATACCGACGTTCCGAAATATATCGATCGCCTTGTATCGCGCCTCTATAATCTGTTCATTTATTCTGCACTCCTTTCAACAGAATACAGGACAGCGGCCACAGACCCTCGCGTTATTGATATTGCTGCACAGATAATTACGCTTGTAATCCGGACTTTGCCCATTCAGTAAGTTCTGCGTGCTAACGGAGTTAGGATTATACATAACTTACTATCGATAGGCGGCAGGAAGTCTTTGCGGCGGCATTATTTTCCGCTTATTTGTCTGGAGATGTCAAGGGTATTGCTGAAGGACACCAGAAAATGCCCGCCGACAAGACTTTCCGGCCCTTTCAGGTGGGAATTCATGATTTTGGTTCAATGCCAAGTCCCTAACAGCGTGGCAGTCCACCTCACCAGAGACGCAGAGGAATCTGGTGGCTCTGTTCGCTGCAGGTATTGTGCCTCTGCGCAAAGAGGTAAGCTTGTAAATGTCGATCCCGTGGCCTCACTGAGATTTTGAATTAGGTTCATATGTCAAGCGAGACACCGGCCCAATTCTTGACCGCTCTGGTTGCTTGGGATGTTCCCACATTTCATTCTCTTCAGATACAAAGCATATGGCATATATCGGCGTCCGTTGTAAATAAGAGGGCAGATGGTAAGTTGGCCTCCGATCGTTTTCTCTGGGTGGGCTAATGCCATGAAGATATATTATCATTCTTATCCGATATGCAAGAGACATTTTGGGGCCAGGAAATTGCTAACACTAGTATCTCGTCAGAGAGACGCGCTCATGCGATCAAGACATGGGTGTGGGTCAGTACTGCTGCGCTGATCGGTTTTTTTCGTGCTGTTGACCTCGTATGCAGATATCAAAAGGTCTTCTGGTCCGTAACCATCCTGATGCTATGCTATTTGTGGATCGTCTCTTCGAGGTGTTGGGTGATGAACAGATTGGCTGGGATGCTGCAAGAGGTATTGGTGAGATCGGTAATACCGACAATATTTTGACGAAACGCAACTACGCCATGATCAGGGTATATATCAGTGTGCAAAGTCCATTAACCATCAGAGTCTGATGCGTTTCACAGATCCTCTACGCACAAAAGTTTTTCAACAGCATGCTGCCGCGCATAATACAGGGAGGACAGTCGTCTCGTAAGTCCAACAGGCCATTTTCTGTAATAGGTGACATCTCACCATGAACTCAAGAGTCTCACGAACAGTCGGCATACCGCGTCGCACTCGTATCTTTAATCAAGTCGATGCCACAAACAGCATACATGCACGAAATGTCCTCGGTGAGCACGGGCAGATCCACATCACTCCGCTCAGTTACTCATCTGTATCTAGCTTGTGCCGTTATTGATTCGTGGCCTGGATCTTCCCGATGCTGAAATCCGGGCCAGCGTAATCGACATTTTTATTTCTGCTGTCGGGAGTGACTCTGCCGAGCACAGTGGCATTTATGAACATGCGTCAACCTTAGTATCCATAATGTTGAGGAACAGTATAGCTTCGGAGATGTCGTCTACTGTACGTTGTCTCTTTCATCATTTGAGGGTAAACTCAACTATGATCTCTTAGCGCGTTCGGATTGCAGCTTTGCGATACTTGGGGATCTTACCCAACATTGTGCGGTATGACGTGTTGCACCCTTACAAGCCCACAGTGATTCGGGAATTGGAAAAAGTCCTCGATGACCCTAAGCGGTCGGTACGTAGGGAGGCCGTTGATGCACGGTAGGCAGCTGGTTCATTCAATAGGTCCAACTACTGACGTCGGCACTCATGTCAGAACGAGCTGGTGAGTAAAAAGTTGTCAGTTTTTCCTGTCTTTTAAGCGATTATTTGAAGGTTCAAATACAACGGCTGAACGGTAACTTATGCGACCTAGTATACATAAAGAGCGCAGTTGATTGAGTATGGAAGATCCTTCTAGAAGACTACAATGCGGCGTATGATTAATGTAACATGAAGCAAAAATGATTGGTAATATAGATCCTTCCAATGAATGCTTCAAATGTGTAGATGGGAAGCGAGATATACGATGTTCGTGGAATCATGATGCGGCCATAATGGCCTGTGTCTTTTGACCAGCCTCAGCCAATGCCAATTCAAATGCTTGCAAATGCTCCTGCACCATCTTCCTTCCATCCACTCTTCGAGAGGTGCGCGGGAGAGTCGAAGGACTACCGCTTACTGAGTCGCTATCCGCAATTCCTGCCTCCCACCTCTCGATTCTTACCCGGCTGCGTTCCGCACCATCCCAATCCGTTCGCCAACCCCCGATCTTGTTCTTCAAAGCACGAATCTTACGGCCCGCCTCCGTCGTGGCTGCCCCATTGACCTGTGCTTGTTCGGAGATCGTGGATAGTGATGATACTAGCGACGCTGTAAAAGTGCGCAGATGTGCGAGTTGAGGGATAGTTTCACTAGGTGTTATGGGACCATTAATTGGCGGAGGGGGTGGGAAAGAGTCCTTGATCGGAGATGGCATGGGCGAATTGAAACCATCGTCCTCGTCGCCTAGCCTTTGTTGATCAGGATCCATCTCCCATTCATTTGACGCGTGGTGTGACGGTGTTGTGGGCTCCTCCGCAACAGAGTTCAATTTTGAATGGCTGGATTGTGACTCCTCTATGGGCTGGGCCTTTTCTGATATGACATCTATACCTCCCAGTTCCTCAAGCTGGCTCAACACATCACTGCCGCCAACCTCCCCCGCAATCTTTCTAAACTCTCGCTCATATCCCAGCAACTCTCGGAGCTGCGTTTCTCGATCTCGTGTTGTCTCGTTAAGGCGTCGGATGACTTCCGACGCAAGTTTTTCTAAGGAGGGCTGACTTGTAGATGACGTCGCGTCAACATCGAGTTGACGGAGGTGCAAAAGAAATTTATCCGTAGATTCAAGATTTTGTGCAAGGATATCCATCGCATCTTGCTCCGGTTGTTTCGGGTGCTTAGGTGTGGGCACAGGACTGCCAAACGCCTGACCATATTCGCTAGCTGCTTCGACAGATGATGGCGGGCTACCAAATGACGCGTCGGCTGCCTGGGAGTCAAGTTCATCTGCAAAGGCAAGGCCATTTGTGGCTAGCTCTCCATTGTCAGCCTCTTCTTCATCTATGCCCTCCGCCCCTTCGTCATAGTCGATCCCAAATTCTTCTGCCAATAACTTAGAACCAGAGGTGGGCTCTGGCATCAGAGCTACCGCGAGCTCGTGAGCTAACGAATGCTGACCATCTCCGGCGTGGGCCGAGTTCGAAGAGCCGCGTAGAGAAGCTGAAGAACGCGGGCGGGAAGGGGTCTTGCGCGGGGAGGAGGAAGAAGGAGGGGATAGGAAATGGGAGTTGGCCCCACCGAATAAATCGTCGTTGGCCAACGAAGGCATGCTGGTAAATAGGAAGGAGACAACGAGCGGGTCGGCGAACGCGACCGTGGCAACCCGGCGCACTAATTATGGACTGTGGCAACATCATCATGTATCTTTATTCTCGTACTACTACTCATTAACAATCCCAGCCTCTGCCGCCAAGGCATAAAACAGCGACCTCTTGTTCTCAAGCAGGTTCTGCGGGGTATCACACTCCGCGATCTGGCCCTGGTCCAGCACCAGTACTCGGTCCGATTCAATGATCGTGTTGAGACGATGTCTAAAGTCGACATCAGACTCGGCTGAAATGAAGTGGTAATATTACATACGCAATGGTGAGCATAGTCACATCAGCGAATAACGGTCCACGGATGATGGACTGAATAGCTTTGTCTGTGTCCAAGTCCACGGCGGAAGTGGCTGTTCGGTGAATCAGATCATAGTAGCACGCTGTTGACGAAGCTAGGACGTACCTTCATCAAGGACGAGAACTTTTGACTGGTATGTGACGTCAACTGTCAACTTGATACGGTGCAAATTCGAGGCATCACTCGTACCTTGCGTAGAAGAGCGCGGGCAAAGCACAGGAGCTGCCTTTGCCCCGAAGATAATGAAGATCCACCTTCATGAACAGGAGCGTCCAAACCCTGCGGAAGAGTTTCGATGTACTCTTTCAGGTGGGCCTGTACATCAGAAGAATGAATTCGAGCCGAATTAGACTTATGAACGCGCTAACAGACCTGACCAAGAGCGACCCAAATGTCCACATCAGGATGCTCCCCGATAGGATCTATATTTTCTCGCAAGGTGCCTTCAAAGAGATCCGGAGATTGTGGAACAATCGAAATACCAGATCGGACTGTGCTAAATATCAGTTCTGGTAGTTGATTATGTTTGGAAATTTGACTTGCGGTCATATAATCCAATCTTGGTAATGTCTACGCCGTCAATTATTATCGTCCCACTTGCTGGTTCGATGATCCGAAAGAGAGCCAACAGCAGCTAACATCCATATGAGAACCATAACACATAAAATAAATTCCCATAGCATACCGAAGACTTCCCAGCTCCAGTCCTGCCACATATACCAATTTTCTCTCGGGGTTTCTACACAAACATGTCAGCACAGAAATGAAATTGCCATGTTTTCTGAACGCACAATGGTCATGGAAACATCTTTCAAGACAAGACTGAGTTCTGGTCGATATCTACACGAATATTGGCTGTTGGAAGAAGACACCTCAGAGACTGCACACCCAGGGCCAAAAATCGGCTATTACCGGAATTCCACCTCGCCTTGAGAGGGCCATGCGTCAGCAGGCTTAGTATCTGAAACCTCATTTGGTGCCTCCGAGGGTAGTTCGACATAGTGTAGAATCCGCTCCACGCTAACGATGTTTTGTTCTACTTCACTTGCAGAGCGAACCAGCCAATTCTGCGATTTATAAGCAAAAGGATCGTGTTATACACACCACGGAAACACTTACCAACGAACTGGTAGTGGTCAGGGCATACGACAAAACGAGACCCACTAGACCTGCATCCACGCCAGTCGTAATGAGCCCGGTGACAGCCAATAGAGCAGTTACAAAGATGATGGTAGCGCCCACGAGCTCTAGTCGAACCGCAAGCCAGCGATTCACCGATGTACTGGGTAGATAGCACATTTGGTTGCGATCAAGACAATTTTCATTCTTGGCAATGAACACTGATTGTTGATTGAAGGCACGAATGGTCGAGAGTCCCGCTAGAGATTCAGAGAACCACGCATAAATGGGGGAACGCGAGACGGCGTCAAGACGCTTGAGCTCTCGCGAGGTTGCAAGATAATATCTGTGTATGTCAAATGATCAATTAATCTGAGCACAGGCTGATATATCTTACTTCATCACTCTCGAGTAGAACCATCCCAGAGGAATGACAGAAATCAAGAAAGGCGGGAAACTATAACCAATCACGACCACAATGGAAACACACACTGCGGCTGTGCGAAAGAGACTTTGTATGACCTTATAATTAAGCTCTGGGGCGTCAGGACTTGACGACATGCACTCGTGGAGGAGCAACTCACCCGAACAAGGAGCTGATCTACAACGTAGCTGTCGGAAATACGAGCTTGATATCAATCAAATGCACACGCAATGGAAGCATGGGGACATACGTATCGCGTGAAAAGAGGTTCAGGATGCTGGCGAAAGTTCAATTATTTTGCGACCAAGGAGGGCATATATGATAATACACACCGTCCAGCAGGTGTTAATTCAAAGAAACTCAATGGTGCACGCATGAGTGAATTCAACATCTGAATGCAGGGTTTTGTAAGGCGCACCGAAGTAGAATCCAAACATGCTCACCGAATCATGAAGATAGCGTGCACTTTTGACAGTACACAGCACCCACAGCAAGATAGCCGCGAGTGCACTAAAGATAATGGAGGCTAAAGAAAACACGCCGTAACCCAACAAATAATAAAACATCCCAGAGTTGTCTCCAGATTCTCGATTGTGCTCTCCCAAGTTACGCAAAGTAATGTTTGCGAAGACAGATACCACTTGTTGCAACAGAGTTGCGACCAGAAACGCGGAGAATCCTAATTTAGACGCAGCTTCCAAGTATCTTAGATAAACAGTCCTTTTCACTCGTCCTTGTTCGACGTGTTCTTGTGAAAGTCCGCTGGACGATGCACGGATAGCTGGAGTGACCGCAAGGGCAGCCGTGCCGAAACTTTTTCGGCGGCTTAATTTTTCGGATAGAATTTCGACATCCTCAGTTGTCGAGCTACCCAGTGGAGATGGCGCAATAGTCGTGCCATCATCAGCTCGGGGAGTCTGTGTACCACTCTTATTGAATGGTGTTGAAATTCCAGAGTGGCTGCCGCTGCCGCCATGTTCTTTGCTAATATCCAGCGCTAGTTAGAAAGCCACCCCTTGACCAAATTAACAAGCTTACACTAATTTACGGAGTTCACTTTGCTCGTTAGCCATACAGGCGTCGTAAGAGTCAAACTCGAGAATAATTCCACGACGGATAAAGGCTAGTCGGTCGAATTGTTTGAGGAAAGCGATGGAATTAGTTACTAAAACTCTTGCTTTGGTCGCAAGCAAGCCATGAGGACCAATGACATGATCTTAAGGAGGAACCATATAGTATCAACATCTATCATGGAACATGGCACGTACCAAATACGTGGCGTGCAACGTGAGAGTCCACGGCAGCAAGGACATCATCCAGCAGTACCCTATATACGTAAGAAGCATTACGATAGGTCCAAGTTCACGGCAAGATAACTCACAGATCCGCTCGTGCATATACGGCACGAGCCAAAGAGACACGGGCGCGTTGACCACCGCTTAACTGCCACCGGGTCAGAAATCATTCGGCACAAAATATCCTACTGAAGCATACAGTAATTCCTATGGATTATGATATTAGCGCAAGGGATGCCACTAAGCTGGAGCATCGACGTACCCTTTTCGCCAACTTCGGTCATGTCATTTTGGGGCAGTGTGTCTAAATCCTGTCGAAGAGCGCAAGCTTCATATACAGTAGTTGGTCAGCAGCACGCAGAAGTGACTAAGATACACACCATCCAGGACCAGGTTGTAAAAATTCTCGTCATACTCATGAGAGAACAAAATATTATCTCGGACTGAAGCCGACAGTATCCTGCGTATAAAGGCATAAACAAAATGCACTCAAGTCATAGTAATAGTAAGGCAGACGTACCACGGATTCTGGGGAGCGTACGACACAGAGCCAGATACCGTTACCTCGCCCTCGGTCCTTCGCATGTCGCCGACAATGGCGGACAGCAAGCTAGTCTGTAGATGCCTTCAGCGAGTGTTATTGACAGATACTGCCTTCACAACCTTGCCACAGCCTACACGCCCGAGTACGCCTATGAGTTCGCCCTTCTTCGCCGTCAAATTGATATCTTCTAGTGTTGGCTGGACAGCGTCTTTGTTCCAAGAAAATTCGCCATCTATGATGGACAAAACCTATAAAACTCGTGAGGTGCATCCATGAGATGATGAAGGGAGCCAAACCTCGTCACCGGTCTGAAGGTTCGCCTTCAACACGAGTTTACGGGCATCTGGTTGTAATTCATCAGCCTCCAGATATCCGCATAGTCGATTGACTGAGACTAAAGCCTCAATGATGCTAGATGTAATTTGACTAAACTATAAACACAGCGAAGGTCAATGTCCAAAAGCTTTAGGCAATTTAGTTGAGACATACCATTCCCAAAGGAAACTGCAACAGCATGAACAAAGAAATGGCAGGAAAGATAACATCTGAAGTAAGGGGTCTACTGGAGATCGCAGCTGCGGTGGCAAAAGAACTGAATGCTACGAGTACTGTCGGAAAGGAATATTTAAGCGAATAGATAGATGAACTGCAGAATGGCACATACACGGGATGCCACTCCACATAGTACCGTTCAGTGACTGCAGAATAATGTTAACGTTTGAAAGCGTATTCTCCGAAAAATTACGCACAGTGACGATGCCTATTTTTTTCAACATCTTTAGCTCCTCTTGATTGCGCACGAAAGATATTTTGCGAACAAATGCATACTCCCAAGCATACAGCTTGATGCTGTAGAGGAGTTTCATCTTCTACCATTGCATGCCAATGCCGAGGTGACCCACCTCTTGATATTCGCTAGAAGTTCGCTCATTAATCTCGTGCGCTTGTCCCGATTCTTCATCTGTTTCTCTTGCATTTTCTTCAAGGCCTGTGCCACAAGCATATTGAGGGGAATCGATACGATCATGATGGCTACACCAACAAAGGCCGCCCAACCGAGAAGGTTATAGAGCGATACAAACGCCAAGGTAATCTGTGCAGCGTCAGAATTCAGCTTGTCATTCAGACAATCTCATACATACCTGTAAAGGGCCAGAAATAACAATGAGGCCATAGGTGCAAAGTTCCTGCAACCTAACAGCATCAACAGACATCATATTTACGATGTCGCCTGATGCGCGTCTTCGCTCATCACTTGAAAGCACCAAGGCTTTCTTGTAGATGATCTGAGAGCCAGAAGTTAAGGTAAGTGCGGGGCAGCATAAGTACACGAGCAGGCTGATCCCTTACTCCGACGAGACCCGAGCGTACGCGCATACCAGTTTCATAGCACAGTTGAAAGTACTACAAAGTTTGATCAGACCTGGCAAGCGCCCAAGTAGTACGTAAGAAGGCAAACCTGATGCATTATAAATGTTTGTATCGCCGCAGCAACGAACATGATAACAGCAATCGCAAAGCCTTGCAGAGGGCTTGGACCAGGCGGACCACCGTAGCTCGCACCATCTTGCGCGCTCTGGTACGCGGAGATATACGCAAGCAACCAGCGGAGAAGCTGGGGTTGAAGGAATGCGAGACAATCTTGGACTATCTTCAAACATGCTGCAAGAAGATACGGCGACCCATAAGCAACAAACAGCGCTCTCCATAGACGGACTCTCCCATCTCGTCCACTTGTTTTCTATATTAACACCGGCCCACACTGGCAGATACAAAAGCGCAGGACGTACTATTTATCCAGAGCTTGCTTTAGATCATTGCCAAGTTTGGTGGCTCCATCCTCGGGAAGCAAATCTGGAAGATCGTTCTCCGTAATATACTCCGATGCGCCTTTCTTCATCAGCGGCGTCATCCATCCGAAGGACCATATACTAAATATATTAGCCGTAACAATCGGATTTTCGTGCATGGCTGCGTCCATTTGTTCAGGGCCTAAACATTCCAAAGCGAATGAAATGATGCCCAGAGCCAGAACTGCGCACTTTAAAGCTAGCACGGGGAGGACCTCAGAGGAGCTCGTTGCAATCAGAGTTCGCGTCCATATCATGAACCCTACTGTGTAAGCTGGCCAGAATAGTAGCATTATTGAGGATGAAGTCCGAGTCCGTTCATGTGTCAAGTAAGTCAAGAAGATAATCATGGCCAAGGCAATAACCTCGAGCATATAAGACTGTCGGACAGGGACGGGTATGTCTTGGACAAAAACGAGAATCAGGTTCGCACAGCTGCTGACAAAGGCCAAAAAGAGCAATGTCTGGAGGAATAGCTCCAGATAAGCCTCGTCTCTTGCAGATATACGCGTGCATACCAGTTTCCCTCGCAACACCCAGCGGCTTCTACGGCTCCGTTCCCTATTGCCCATTGGGCTGAGGAGCAAAACTTTTACGACAGCTACAAAAATTAGGACGACGAGCAGTGTAGAAAGTATGATGCCTTCTTCGAAGCATGGAGTCAAGTCGAAGGACCGAACCTAAGAGTAAATATGTTATTAAATCAATATTAGTATATTCTTGAGCAGATGCATACAGTGGACACGGGTCGCCATCCCTCAACGTCCTTGCAACTGGCCATCCCAGTCAATATGGCACGCACAACGAACACGAAAGAGTCAAGACTGTGTAGGAGTACGCGTTCGGTGGAAAGAAGCCGGCGGCTGACTATGTAGAATTCAAATCGGAATTCAAATCGTCTTTTGAGTCCGAAGGGTCGTCGGGCCGGTTGGAACTCAAACAAATACACTATGTACGACTTTTGATTTATTACACTTTTGCAAATCATCCTGTTTGTAATTAAGCAGGAGGCCCAAGCGACATCATGCTGAAATGCATGCTCGAAACTTGAGAAACGTATACATCTTTCACGATCTTAGCAACATCCTGAAGAAACGACGGTCACAACGAGTCTGGAAATGTCTATTGACACGACGTACCCGTAGCAAATCGGTACATACTCCTCTGTCCACGGGACCTGCTCGACGACCATCCAATTCGATCAGTCGCATGGTCTTCGTTGGTGTTTCTGTCTGTCGGGCACCGGCTTCGGGTGCTTGCACGAAGCATGTAAAGTGGAGATCCGTGTCAAGATTCTCGGGTACGCTGGTTTGTCCCGCAGCTGCTGCATCAGCGTGAATGTTGGCGAAGAGCGGTGTGGTTTCCAGAAGCTTTGCTCGTTCAGTGGGAGTTTTACCTGGCATTGTGTTCACTTCAGTGTATTCCTGAGTATGGAAACCACAAACTTTGGCACTCCGCAATAAACTTTGCAAGAGGACTCTCTGGTGCGATGGTCACGTTGGACTTTTGGACAACTTATCAATAACACCACGGACCGCGATCCGATGGAAGGACTCACATTCGCGAGAGCATGCAGAAGGCCCATAGTTCCACATGCATTAGAGATCTAGACAGGGTTAGAATACCTCAGAGATGGTAATTGCAGCATGGTTACTGGACTCACGGTTTGTTTAATCCAGAGAATAGACGGATCGATGTCAGGCTGCCCTTCCGCAGCAATCTTTTTTTCCTCTTCCATTTGTTTGGCCATGATAGTGTCGGAGAGCGGAAAGAGCAAGATGATAGCTTTTACAGGTTGCGATACCATAGCAAGCAGCTGTGGTTGCATAAGGCGGAGCCGTGTTGGATGTCGACCTCAAACCTACCTCAGAATCGAGCCCGTAGACATCCTCAAACTGGGCCTCGGACTTTAGCAAGCCAGCTGCATGGGCCCACTTTATTGTTGTGTGAGCGTGGTGCGGAAAAATCGAAGATTCAATCCTACAGAACTTAAAACCTAAGTCACGTTGAATTCAGATGAGGCCTCCGCGCTTGAAAGTCTTGAGGAGAAACTCTTACCTCGGGGTTACTTTCTAGAGGGATCCACCTAGGGTTAGTAGACATATCGATCTAATCAAAAGCTGTACGTTAAGCTTCGGAACGTCCAGATGAACTTTTGGATAGGTGTTTGACCGTAAATGCCTTATGTCACAGCCTGCCACTTATGGCCTATATGTAAGTATTCTCGATTTGGTATGTACTTGTGAACCTATAGCATCTAAGATCGTATTATGTCATTTTGTCTCTGGTATACTGTCTCTGTCCTTCTGGTGATCCTCCTCATAGCCTTCCACCTTCATGTCATTCAACCCAAGATCCTCATTCTGCTGCCATGTCCGTTCATACGTTTCGATCACCATGTTCGGATCAGGATCGGGAGCATACAAATTCTGCACGTAGGAATTGGCTAAGGGATCGTCCAAAATGAGCGTGAATGGTCGCTCTGCATTTTTAATCTGGCCCCACACATGTTAGTATACTTTGACGTTTCTCAGTGAAGGAGAGAACGCAATCATACCTCCTTGAGGCCCTTCAAGAATGCTTCAAAGGTGTTGTATTCTTCGGCACCTATACTGCTCGAGTCTCCCACAAAGACCTTCTCAGAGAGTTCTTCGTAAACCTGGTCGAGGATGCCTTCTAAGGTTGTGAAGCGTCCTCCTAATGTGCCTGGATTAAGAACGAGATCAATCTCAGGAATCGTGAAGCCGCTCGTCTCGCTCTATGTGAAAGGGTGGACAGTCAGATTAAGCTCGAATCACAAGAAAAGCATTTATTACTTTCAAGATGTCGCGACTCAGATCTTCACGATCTTCGACTTTCAACGTTATCCGCTTGCCACGTTCAGAGATGGCAGAGCCAGACTTGACTTCGTTGTCTCGGTAGCCACATTTGTCGCAATTAGTAGACATGATCAAAATGTCCTGGCATGGTTGTTAGATGTAATAACGTGCGAGTCACAGTGTTTGCACCTTGAAATACGGAATCACGACCTTCTTCATTAAGGTATTGAGTGGGAAGCCGCAGCTGGAACAAACACCCGGAAAAACGAAGATTTCTGCATTTGGGTCTTCGCCATCAGGGTCTTCTGCTAACGTCTGGAGCGACGTTGTTTGTGCCTCATCAGCGATAGAGAAACCCAAGTCGATATTTTGTTGGCGAGTGCGGTTATAAGTCCTGAGGTTCCATTTGGGGTCTGCCATGCTACCAAAGAATTCAATGAATGAATTGCCGGTTGGATCGTCTAATTTTATAGTGAATGCAGGCATAGGGGTGTGGTCTTCGTCTTCGTCTTCGTCATCTCCCAAGATCTCCCTTAAAGAGTCAATGAGAGTTTGGATCTTCTGGTAGGCGGGCTCGTCTTGAATGCGACGCAGGGGTTGGTCTCCGCTGAGATCGGCAACGACGTCGCGTATAAGACCCTCAACGGTAGTTAGTTGACCTCGGTTAGCTGGCAGGGTGAGTTCATATTCAGGAATGGTGATAGTGCATGAGGCTGATCGGACCAACTGCCGATTGAGGTCATCGCGGGTAAGAATGCGAGCCGTGTAAATGGCACCCTCGGCTTCAGATCACGAGAATCAGCCAGGGAGTACATTGGTGCGCTGTGTGGTCTCACGTCGTATTTCTCCTGCAGATTGGATCTCGTTGTTTGTGTTTCCACAATGCTCACACCGGAAAGAGACCACTATGACCTCGCGGAAATAAGGAATGGATGTCAGGAGCATCCGAGTCATACCCTATGGCCGGTGAGATGAGCAGACAACAAAGCACATGAGCCGCACCTGTTCTCCGCACTTCATGCACAGAGATTCGATCTCTTGGAGCGGTCGGTCCTGGTCATCGACCTGTCTGGTGTCGCTGGGAAGATCATCGGCGACCGAACCAATGGTGGGGAAGAAAGATGCGGACATGAGATGAAAGGAAATTGTCACGTGGATTGCAATTCTCGAACACAAACGGCGATGCCCAATTCACCCAATTCTCCGTTTGCCGTCGCTGGCATGGGCTCGACATCAGCAGCCCACAGCCATGGCCCCCCGTGGGGCAGCACCACAACAAGCAGTCCTCTAGGTCCTTCTCTCACCGACTCCTTTGGCCAGCCAAGGTCACACTATCAGTCAGGCTATATGATGGTCAGTCACCGCCCGTTCGCTAATCTCAAGTGACTGAATTCGAGCCACATAGTCTTCCGCACCGAGCAATGTAGGTCGCAGTAATGTGATCCTACTTTTCCTGATATTTTGTTCCCATAGAATTTACCACAGGGCAGTCAGCGCGTCGACGAGGTCCCTATAGTACAGACAAAAGCAAAAATGAATCATGCATTGTCTCGAGGGGCAGCATCTGACTTTGGGATGGAGTCAATGTTTGAAAAGTCCAGGTGCGCCGTATTTGAGTACATTACTTTAACCCGCTTATCTGTCCTACAGGCAACGGCAAAATTTGGCCGACGAAGACGCACCTCCAATGAATTCCATTTACGATATTCCCAATGAAACTTATGCCGACGCGAATCCGGTCAGATTCCAACCGAGGGTATGTACATAACTTGCGTCGCTGCATCGGTAATCATTTGACTGCCATTCGCAGAACTCCGTTGCCGACACGCATCTGACCGGTGCAACGTCCGCTTCGACATCCTCTGAAATTCACTATGTCATCGTCTTTGGTTATCCACCGGATAAATACAGTGTCACTACCGAGTACTTCAAGTCAATCGGAGACACCACAGATCCAGATCCAAACATGCAAATCACGAATTGTTTCAGGATAGGGTATCGCGATTTCGGGGAGGGCATGAGAGCTGTTAAGAGAAATGGTGAGATTTTGGGAGGAAGTTATATGATCGGGGCGAAGTGGGCTGTGAGTGACTCTATTGACTGTTTCACTCGCTCATCGCTCAGCTTTCATAACTGGTTAGGACCAAGCACGTGCGAATGAAATCCTTGCTCAAACAACCGCCGGTCGTGGATTGGTGTCTAACGCAACAGTTGAACCAACGTCACCGAACTCGATGGTTGTTGACGAGGTTCCGCCCGCCCATACGCACACAAGCACTCCTTCATATGGCACTCCCATCAGGTTGGCGCCGTCCGCTGCCGCTTTCCGAAAACCAGGCCAGTCGCCGACACAGAGTCGGGCGGTGGCCACACAGAGTGCGCCTCCCAAAGTTGGTTTGTCGAGCGCGATACCTGCGGGGCAGTCACCGGGGAAAGGCATGTTAGGCCAGGTGTCAGATTTGATATTTGGGTGGTAGTTGTTGTAGAACATACATATATGCACAGATTTCTTTGCATTATTTTTAGTTTGAGCTCGGTATCAAATCGGCACCGCCCACATTCGTTGAATTCTTCTTGCGGAGGTGACATTCCTCTTTTCTTTCCATGTCGTTGCGAAAACGTAGTGGCAAGTCACACTTACCACAAGACGCAGGCGAAAACGCGGTCTCTGAAAAACCAAAAGCGGTTGGTGAACGCGAGGTAGACCCTGGCATCCGACCGTTACATGCTGCGTCGAGTCTGGTCGATTACTCTTTCATCTTGTCGCTTGTCCTAGGTGGCTGTTGCGCGTATGTACCCCTTGTCTATGACGACGGCTATTGTGAATGCTCATATCGATGGCGAGCAGTAATGTCTGGGCATACGAACAATTGTTGAACATCAACCCACGTATCGGTGCGTCTGTCGTTACATTATCCTGCACGAATATTTGAGCGGACCATATCGCTGCAAATAGGCTCGGCCCTGACGTTCTCGCAGACGTTGTTTATTACCATTCAGACCTTGCCGCAATTCTTGACATTGTCGTCATCTCAACAAACGTTACTCCCACGTTTGATGCCTCGACAGGTTCCTGTGCGTCGATGGATATTGCAGGTGCTGGTACATACGACGGGGTCTCTACTGAATAACTGGGCGTTCGCCTTCCGTGTTCCATTGTCAATTCAGATTGTATTTCGGTCAGCAGGTCAGTCGTCGGGTTGACTGTTTGCTCTGTTCATCTACCGACTTTGACGACTTTTCAGGCTTAGCGGTATCTATGTTATTTGGGTACTTTTTCCTCGAAAGGCGATATACACCCGGACAGATTGTGCGTCTTCTCAACAGCCTTTAGATGCTTTCATTCTAACAGCTGTTTAAAGACCTCCGTCTTTTCAGTCTCCGTCGGCGTCATTTTAACAACCCTATCCCGACCAAGTGGCCCTTCAAAAGGGTCTTCTGAAGACTATCAATACTTAATTGGCATATGCATGCTCACAATCTCCTCACTGCTCACTGGTGTTCTTGGAATGCTGCAAGAATTAACGTATCGGACATATGGTCCTTGTTGGAGAGAAGGGGTGTTCTATACAGTGAGTTCAAGATTATGTGCTGCAACTGTATCATTTATCATTGTTATGGCAGCATTTCCTATCATTACCAATATTTTTATTCCTAGTTCCAGATATTAAGCAAGGTCTCGGGAGTCTGTCTGCACCGTCATCATTTTCTGGGCACTATATTATCATGGCTGGAAACCTTGTCACCCAGCTTATATGTGTTGCTGGAGTCAATAGGCTCACATCTGTATGTGTTTGAGATTACACCCTGATTTTGATGCTCACCTGCACTGTTCTTAATTGTTTAGCAAGTGTCATCAGTGTCAACAAACCTTGTGCTCACCACACGCAAAGCTATTAGTTTGTGTTTTAGTGTTTGGTGGTTTGGCAATGGATGGAATTCACAGCTTGGAGTTGGTGCAATGATGGTTTTTGTGGGTTCTCTGTTGTTCACATTGCAGTGAATGCAGAAAAACTGCATTCACTAAGTATCAAGTATAACTTTTCAAACAACATAATCATGACAGCAAAAAATCTCTGACACTTAAAGCACTAGCTTCCCTTGCACATCCCATATGTTTTAAGTGATGACAGTTGATCACTCTTATTATGGTCTGCTATTAATTGTGGCATTGCAAACTGTTGCTGAGCCCTTAGTTGGAGTTTGAAAGGGGATTCTCACACTATACACGGCGGGAATCACATTATATAGAGACTGTTTATACAGGAATTTATATGTGATAGCCATACATGAAGTATGGGATTGCGTATAAAGAGTATTTATAATTAATGTAGAAAGCCGTACAAAATAGGATCAAAATATGTCAAATATGGCAGACCATATAGGGGAAGTTCCTATTTTATGTACGAAAATTACTTATACGCTATTGTATACAACAAATATAGGTATTGCATAGAGATGGCATTTATACGTCGAAATACGGCATATAAACGGCACTTATAGCAATGTCCATACGTAGTGTATACAATAGCGTATAGAGACTCTTTATACGCCACGTTTCAGCATATAAATGGCATTTCTATGCAATGCCTATATTTGTTGTACACAATAGCGTATAAATAATTTGTGTACATGAAATAGGAACTTCCCCTATATGGTCTGCCATATCTGACATATTTCGATTCTATTTTGTATGGCTTTCTACATTAATTATAAATACTCTTTATACGCGATCCCATACGTCATGTATGGCTATTGCATACAAATTCCCATATAAAAAGTCTCTATATAATGTGATTCCCGCCATGTATACATGTGTTTCTACAGCTGAAATTGCAAATATTTCTCCTGCACTCATAGCAAGCACAAATGACCTCAGTGATGATCATAAAGGGTCCAGATGGGTACAGAACAACTCCATATGCTTGGAATATTTCTTCTTACCAGATACCCATGCTTTATCACAGAGCTTCAACTGGTCAACTAAATAACATGATGTATCTTGTGACACTCATATCCACAGCACAGGCCCCATATTCTCAACATAATCAAACACCTACTGTATTATCTCTCCTTATTGACCATCCACTGTAAAGAGTGCTTATCCCTTTCTGGCCAAGCTGCACAATACCTCAGTCTATTGTTTAAATAGCTAGGTACGTCCAGGTTATATGGCAGTAAAAGGTGAAAAAGAAATAAGTAAATAACAGTAAATAAAGGTACTAAATAGGATGTGGCTGGGATCCTTACACCCTCCCCCTCAGAAAGAATGAACCGTAGGGGAGTAAACAGAGAAAGAAATAAAATAAAGAGTGAAAATGACCATGGTTAAATAATAAATAACATAACTAAATAGAGTGACCATGGATAAGTAAATAATAAATAACAGAAGGAAAAAAATTTCTGTCCGGGGCTCGTCTACTGTGCAGGTGTACATCCATGGATGTGGAGGTACCTCCTGGTTGGAGTGTAGGTGGTGTTCACTCCTACTTTCCCCCTTGAAATTGAATTCCGGGGTCAGACCCTCCCCTTCTCAAAAAATGAATGGTTGCACAGATGCACACCATGAATACACAGGGGTAACCCTGGTAGAAGTAAAGCAAAATTAATTTTTGCAATGCCATGGTGGTGGTGAGAGCAGTAAAGTTGTCTGCAGGTCATGTGACCTTTGATCACGTGATGTTCAACTTTGCTAGTGGGGCAGCAGGAACGGGTGAGGCGGGCATGGGGCAGGGATGGGGGTGTGGAATGGGGATGGGGTGGGTGTTTGGTGGGATAGGGTGTGGGTGTGGGTGTGGGTGCGATGCGGGCAGGACAATGGTGCAAACATTGTCATCGCCGTTGTTGATCGCACTTAGCGTGATCAGGGTCAGGAGGCGGGGCAGCGGGTGTCCATTTGGCCGTGTGCACATTTGGATGATGATGTTGTCATCGCTTTCATCACCAGCGGGAGCGCAGGGGGTCCTGCTTGTGCCCCGTAGTGAGTGGAGTAGGTAGGGTGGGGGGCTTACTGGGTGGTGGGCCCTGCCTTCCCTCCTGTTGGGCCTTCCTCCTTTCCTCTCTCTCCTCTCTCTCCTCTTCCTCTTCTCCCTCTTCACCTCCTCTTTCTAGGGTGTCGTCACACAGGGTGGGGGTGAGACAGTGGTGGTGGTGGTAGTTGCAGGAGGTGGCTGTGTTGATGAGAAACTTGTCAGCTTAGCGTGGTTGGGGCTGTCTCACAACAACAAATTGTGGTTGCGAGGTGTTGTGGGGGTCAAGACCAGTTTATTGGTTGACGCACGCCCGCTCGTTCAAGATGGTGGGCTCAAGCACTTATGTACATGCAAGCTCAAACACCGAAAAACAAACAAAATTCACAAATTGTGAATTCAAATTTGAAATTTGACAGAGACTCTCATCTCTGGTTGACAATCCATCTTGATGAAGGTATTTTTCATCCCTCTGGACAAGATCTAACACGAGATCAACAAGCTCACTGGCTTCAATGCACCAGTGGTCAAAATCCCCAATTTTGACTAAGGATTTTACAATCCTAGCTCGGTTCTCAATGAGATCCTGGGCCAGAGCAAATTTCTTTGCCCTGGAGCTACTCATAAGATATGAGCAGCGAGCAACAAATGGAAGCTTATAACTTCCATCTAGCCAATACATAAGTATAAGCTACTGCAACAATAGTCTTTTCCCTCCAGGGAAAAGAAGAGATTGTGCAAAAAAGTGTAAAGAGTGCTTATCCCTTTCTGGCCAAGCTGCACAATACTTCAGTCTATTGTTTAAATAGCTAGGTACGTCCAGGTTATATGGCAGTAAAAGGTGAAAAAGAACTAAGTAAATAACAGTAAATAAAGGTACTAAATAGGATGTGGCTGGGATCCTTACATCCACTCTGGTGTTGTTATGAACATGACATGGACCCACATGGACCTACGGTCACATGGTTCAAAATCACCAGCACATGGTCAATTTCAATCAAGAAGGCACCTGATCAAAGGACCTTCCCCATCCATCAAGGTTTACCTGCGGTGATGGCTCATCATTGGATGACATCATTCCTTATCCTTATTATAGAAGCACTGTGCACTTCTCCTCACCGCATGATTAGAAGCGTAGTATGCTTCTCATCTTATTAATAGAAGTGCTGCACACTTCCCCTTATCATTCCTTATCATTCACTATCAGCCAATAGGAATAGTTCCAGCTGCTGGATGAACCCTTAGCTGCTATCTCTGATGGACATCAGTGATACTGCACATCCAAGCCTTCCTAATGATCTGATGACTCTGATGCCGTGCATCAAGAAGTATTGCCATCCAATGGCATTACACCCTCATCGCTGGACAATGTGATACCATACAGCATGATGCAATGCACAGTCGTGCACACATGCTCTTATCATAGATAGGACTATAGTACAGCCATGGATACATGTGGCTCAATCATGATTGGTAGATAGGTACCTATTGCTATACTTGTGCCCAGATCTGAGATCTAGTGGATTAGGTATATAAGTAGAGTAGTATCATGTAAATACCTTGAACAATCATTAATGACAGTTAGCCTAAACAACTCACACCATTCAGTCCTAATATCCGATAGTTATGTAGATAATACGATGACATTATGTCATTTAAGACGTCGGAGCGGATGTCCGCCGTATTATATATAGTATATGTGTTATACAAGTTGGCGGAAAGGTATTCAATATGTGTATACAACGTATCCAATGGGTAAAGAGTCATTATATGCCTTTCCGACGTTGGATACTAGATATCCGATGGAATCCGATAGGCGGATTGATTGGCTTAAGCTCCATAGCGCTCCAATAGTACCTACCAGATATTAAATTAACATCACAAACGTCTTCGGCGGATATCCAATATAGTATACTGCAAGGAGGTGGATTACTGAGCGAATATTTGTTCGGCATATGTAGGGTTCAGGTGGATACCGATCAGATAGTGATTCACGGTATGCAGGGGTTAGGTGGTTTACTGACCGAATATTCATTCGGTGTATGAAGGGGTCAGGCGGATATCGACTGGATAGCGATTCACGGTATGTAGGGGTTAGGTGGCTTACTGACCGAATATTCATTCAGCATATGTAGGGCTGAGGTGGATACCGATAAAATGGTGATTCACGGTATCACTTACCGACTGAATATTCATTCAGAGTATGTAGCGGTCAGGCGGATAACAATAAGATAGTGATTCACGGTATGCAGGGGTTAGGTGGTTTACTAATTGAATATTCATTTAGTGTATATAGGGATCAGGCAGATACAGATAAAATAGTTATTCATGGTATCGCTTACCAATTGAATATTTATTCAGCGTATGCAGCAGTCAGGCAGATACCAATCAGATAGTAATTCGCGGTATGTAATGGGTAGGTAGCTTATCGACCGAATATTAATTTGGTGTATGAATGGGTCAGGCGGATTGTTGAATGAATATTCATTCAGTGTATTGAGAGGTCAGGCGAATTACAGACCGAATATTCATTCAGTGTATTAAAGGATCAGGCAGATTGTTGAATGAATATTCACTTGGTGTATGTAATGGTCAGGCGGACAACTCACTAAATATTAATTCCGTGTATGCATGGCTCAGGCG
>KN833057.1:105021-116728 GCA_000827315.1 Piloderma croceum F 1598 | reverse complement strand
TGGAAAGATGAAAGCAAATCCTTTCCCTCCTACTGGACACATTGCTGCCAAACCTCTTGACCTGATTCACATGGATGTCCATGGCCCTGTCCCTGTCCAATCACATTCAGGAATGAAGTATTATGTCTTATTCGTAGATGATAACACTAAATTCAAACTTGGAATTCCTATGAAAAAGAAAAGTGAAACATTTTCTGCTTTTCTCACATTCAAGGCATATGCTGAAAACCAATTGAGGGATACCATTAAAGCCATCCAAGAGGACAAGGGAGGCGAATTTATGTCCAAGGAGTTTAAAGATTATTGTGATGAAAAAGGGATTGTGCGTAGACACACTGTGCATAACAGACCACAGCAGAATGGAACTGCAGAGAATGGGAACAGAGTTATAGGAGAGCGCATCACTGCAATGCTCTCTGAAGCGAACTTGCCAATGCAATTCTGGGTAGAAGCCCTCCTTGCATTCATTCATGTTTGGAATCGCTGTCCCACATCTGCACTCAAAGGCAAAACACCATATGAGCTGTGGCTTAAACTGATGTTTCACATCTCAGAGTGTGGGGATGCCTTGCATATGTTCACATTCAGAAGGACAAAAGGAAAGGATTCAGTTCTCGCATGGAGAAAGGAATATTCATTGGGTATCCTGATGGCTACAAAGGCTGGAAGTTCTACATACCTTCAACCAAGAAAGCTGTGATTAGTGAAAGAGCTGATTTTGATGAACGCTACTTTCCTGGATTGAAGAAAGACTCACTAGCTGCCTTGCCAAATAATTACTCTCCTGTTGCACCTCCACAAATAGTACAACTGCCTGAGCTAGAGGGGGATGATGTACCTCCAAATGTACAACCTATTGTTCCAGCTCCTGCACCTGCACCTATTCCTGAGGAACAGAATGAAGAGAACAATGATGTTCCTGATATCCCTGATCCTAATCCTGCTGCTCCACCTCAACCAGCTCTAGAACCTCTTCCCAGACATAGTAATCGTCCCAGAAATCCACCAGGAGAATGGTACACCCACCTCCACAAATTGATGATTCTGATGATGAAGAATTAGGATTCACAGTCATTGATGTGGATCCTGACTCAGAGAGTGAGGAGTTTGCTGGAATAAGTGCTGGTACAGATCCTCGTACTTACAAACAGGCCATGAACAGTCCAGATATGTTACACTGGAAGAAGGCCATGTTGGAGGAAATCAATGCACTATTGCAGAATGGGACTTGGGAAATTGTAAGACTGCCTGAAGGCGAAAAGGCAATTGGTTCTGGATGGGTATTCAAGATCAAACGGAATGCAAATGGCTCAATTGAAAGTTACAAAGGTAGATTTGTTGCAAAAGGATTTTCACAACGTCCTGGACTTGATTTCACTGAAGTCTTTGCACCTATTGTTCGAATGGCCACTGTTCGTTTAATCCTGGCCATTGCAGCCATTGAAGGTCTTCATCTTTGCTCTGTGGACATTTCCAATCCATTCCTCAAGGGAGACTTGGAGGAGGAGATTTATATGAAGCAGCCAGAGGGATTTCATGAACTTGGACCAGAATATGTGCTGAGACTCAAGAAAGCCATTTATGGTCTAAAGCAAGCAGCTCGTCAATGGAACAAGAAGTTGCATGCCACACTTGTGTCTATGGGCTTTAAAAGACTTGAATCAGATCACAGTGTATACATCTATGAGAGGGAAGGAGTCCGAATCATCATGCCTATCTTTGTAGATGATATTACACTTGCTTCCAAGTGTCCAGGCAGAATTTGAGTGCTGCAAACTCCAGCAAGAATGGTTGGTATCGCGCTTCAGCAGGGGAGGTGCATTTGGAGGCGTATGCGATCGGGTGTAGTTTCTCAACAACAATTCCTCCGGGACGCGTCTCCTTGAACCGCTGTGCAAGCATGCCACCAAACCCTTCCTTGCAACCATCCAAGGTAACTATAAACGGGGTTCTGTCAAAGTGGGGGGCTTTCAACACGGGGTCCGACGTGAGGGCTTTTTTAAGGTTGAGGAATGCAGTGGTATGTGTTTGTGTCCATATATTTGCGAGCTTGACTTTACTGAGTGCGGCACGATAGGCGGCACCTTTTGGAATGTTAACCCCACAAATGAGGTCGGAGAGTGGTTGCGCCATCTTCGCGTAGCTTTTTACCAGGTCTCGGAAATATCCTGTAAGGCCTAGGAAGCATGATAGGTTGAGCAAGTCGGGAGGTTGATGCCAGTCAATGACTGCTGTGAGTTTGGTTGAGTCAGTTTGGACACCATTGGGGCCGACCCTGGATCCCGCGAACACAATGTTTGTCATAAAAAACTCTGACTTCTTGGCAGAGAGGGATAGTGATGATTCACGGACTCTGGTAAAGAACTGTCGAGTGCACTCCATCATGCTCTCGAAGTCATCACCTGCCATTCCACCGTCGTCAACTAGCAGTTCAATTTCTAGCTTTGGGAGGATGTCCCCCAGCTTCTCGGCGATAACGTGTGCAAATGTAGCTGGGGCACCAGTGAGTCCGAAGGGCATTTGTTTTTGTGTGTGAAACCCCTTGCCCTCGACATAGAATGCTAAGTACGGGCGAACTTCTTTCGGAATGGTGACTGCATAGAAACCGGATGCGAAGTCAAAGCCGTGTATCCACCGATGTCCGCTGAGGCGTTGCTGTTTCGTGCGAATATCACCCTGCGGCATAGGAAATACCTCCGTGACCCTGTTGAGTGCTCCGTAGTTCTGGCAATTCCACCACTTCTGGGGTTGTGTAGGGTCGTAGGTTATTTCCATGTTGTTTTGTGGAGCTGTGGTGCGAATGGTCGGGGCTTCAATGTTGTGTGCAGGAGGTAATCCGTGCATTATACACTGTTCGTTGAGCCTATGTTGCAATTCATTTAGTGATAGGCCTGGGTTACAATGTACCTTCTGTGCGAGGGTAATTGGCGATGCGCATTTGACATCTTCGGGTCTGATTGGTTCGATGATGCCCGCTACCAGTAGTTCATCAATGGCATCACTAAGGTACGCACGTTGTGCTTCCATAAGCTGTCTTTGATGTGGGATCTTTTTTGGGAATGTTACATTCGGTGGTATGTGGATAAGATGTTCTGCGCCTGGGATAGGTATTACCTCACGGACCGATAGTGCAAAGCAATCTGCAAATTCTGATATTAGGCCGCGTACCCTGTGCTGTTGGTCTTCCGTTAAATCCGAACCAATTGACATGTGTTTGAGTATCTCTGTGACACATCGCGGGTTGTGTGGGCTTGTTGTTCGAGTGAAGAGTGAGTGATCGCCTCCGGTTTCAACCTCTGGCTGTAGATCGCCTAGTTCCTCTGCGTCGGTGGTTACGAGTCCCTAATTTATTAGGGTCTCGTTCTTTTAACCCATGTTCCAGCCACTTCATGTCCCGTCACACTCGATGTTGTCAAACTGTGGGAAAGTTAGTTTTGTAGTGTGGATAAGTAAAAAGTGAAGTCTTGGATATAAAAGGGAATTCTCGCAACTCTGAAATAACATGTTGATATAGCGAGACTCGCTGGGCGGAATTGGTCAGTTTAAGTTCATAGAAACATTCTTAGTCATTGAAAGAATGTATATAAATATATTTGTGATTTTAAGGGAACTGTGGAGAATGCTAGGAGGTTGGCAAGAATATTCGGATTTAAAGCTGCGTAAGTCCGAACACGATCAATTCGTCTAAGTCCTCATGTTCTCTTCCTCATCACTCGACCACAACACAACGCGAACACATACAGCTGGTTGCCAGCCCATCTGGGCCATTGAAGGATGGAGATGGGAGGATAGAGGGGGATGGGGAGTGGAAAATTGGATGGGAAAAGGGATGGGGTTAGGCAGGTAGTAGGTAAGCACCACTAACACCACCTCCCCCTTCCTACAGCTAATTGGACATCCCTACCCCCTCAATCTAGGTTTTCCCAAACCCATATAGGTCCCCTCTACCCACTTAAGAGGCCCCCCACGATTCGTTCACGAAAACTGAGCCCCAGCAGCTCAGTTTTCGCTTTTTGGCCCAAATCCCCCCGCCCTCGCGTGCCGGTAGATTTCCACCTGCCAGCCCTTCAACCCCAGCTTACCTGGACCCAAATAGGTTCCCTCTACCCGAATACAAACCCCCGCGCATATCGTTTGTGAAAACCGAGCCCTGGCAGCTCGGTTTTCAATTTCAAGCCCCAAATCCTCCCACTCTCGGGCGCCGGTTGATTTTTGCCTGCCACCACCTCAACCCCAGCTTACCCGGACCCAAATAGGTTCCCTTTACCTGAATATGAACCCCTGCGCATGTCGTTTGCGAAAACTGAGCCCCCACAGCTCGGTTTTCAATTTCAAGCCCCAAATCCCCCCACTCTTGCGCGCCAGTTGATTTTTGCCTGCCACCACCTCAACCCCAGCTTACCCGGACCCAAATAGGTTCCCTCTACCCGAATACAAACCTGCACGCATGTCGTTTTCGAAAACCAAGCCCCCACAGCTCGGTTTTCAATTTCAAGCCCCAAATCCCCCCACCCTCATGCACTGGTCGATTTCCGCCTGCCACCACCTCAACCCCAGCTTACACCACCTTAACCAGGTCCTCTCTACACAAATGCGAGCCCCCCATGCATGTTGTTCGCAAAAACCGAGCTCCCATGGCTCACTTTTTGATTTTTAGCCCTAAACCTCCCTCCCCCCTCGTGCGTGAGTCGATATCGCGGCCCCACCACCTCAACCCCAGCTTACTCCACCTTAACTAGGTCCCCTCTACCAAAATACAAGCCTCTGTGCATGTCGTTTGCGAAAACCGAGCCCCCATGGCTCGCTTTTTGATTTTTAGCCCTAAACCTGCCCCTCTTGTGGGCAAGTCAATATTGTGGCCCCACCACCTCCACCCCAGATTACTCCACCCCCCTCTACCCAAATACAAGCCCCCCTGCATTGCATCGTTAAAAAAAACTGAGCCGGGAGGGCTTGGTGTTAGTTCTGGCCCAACCAGCCCACCCCCCTCGCGCACTGCTCAATTGTGAAGGCCCAGGACCCAAATTCTGGGTTACCCCATCCCAATCAACATCCCACTACCCAAATCCGAGTGCCCCCATCTGTCATGCATGAAAACCTAACCCCAGTGGCTCCGGTTTCGGTTTCTGCCCCCCATATCACCCCCCTCATTTAGTTGAGACCTGTTTGCAACCCCATTTTTGCTTTTTGGCCATTTATAGCTGTGCCCTGATCACCTACTCCTCTCCTCGCCTTGTTGTATCATATACCATTGTCTCTTCATCCCTTGCATACCCCCCCCCTCTCACTCAACACTATTTTCGCTTTTGATTTTTATGGACACTTTTAAGATATATTTTCATTCTATTCCATCCATACATGTATATAAAGTAGTAATGAAATGAATTTGTTGACTGCTTTTAAGATAAAATAATAGGGAACCAGCCAGCCAATGGTGATGGCACCAACGAAGATGCAATCACATGATATTGATATAAATGGTAATTTCCTTTTATATAACTTTGTGGCTGTTCTTTTGGTGTACTGCCACACGATCTTAAATCTTATCTTATCTGCAATGAAAGATGAGGAGCTCTGGTACTCTGAATTGTTTTCTATACTATTTATTGTATGAAATATGTTAACGATCATTCATGCTCATGTTGACCATTTTTTTTCAAGCCTCTGACACCTCGTCATCCAATGTATTATTATACCCCACCTTCCTCTTAATTGCAGGCTTCATAGCTGCGAGATGAATAGTGGCCTTTGATCGACCGCTCATAGCCAACTTCCGTTTCAAATGTCAATGGGATGTCATTGTTCAGTCTTGGTATGGAATACTCACATCAGTGAAAGTGCCATCCAGGAGTGCGAGGCATCTTAGCTGAGAGATCATCTTGAACTTGTTGTTTTTGATTGGAACAGCGGCGGTGGTGATTTGGACTTTAACTATGTCTCCGACTCTGAATTGTGCTGGGTCCACATCAAAAAACCTGGTCACAAGCAATATAAGACATAGGGTGTTTGTCGTATTTGAACTAATCTCACCTGGGAGGACTCTCGTCATTGACATGTTTCAGAGCATAGTAAAGTACCTTGTTGTCTTCGCCGTGAAAGTACTTTTTGTTGTTGGCCAATCGTGCCAGTACACCATTTGGGTCTGTGGACTGATCAAATGGCATCTCGGTGCCATTGGGGTCATCCCGTCGAGATGTGAAGTAACACGTAGCAAACTCCACTGTGTCAAATTGATGAAACTGGCTCAGAGTGAGTGGTTCCATGTTACCCTCTGGCACCTGACGTGAAAATGTCTGATGCAGTTGTTGAAGTTTGTTGATACAGGTCTGGAACTCCTTGGAATCAAAGCCTGTCAGCTGCACGGATTGACGGATGAATGGCTGATGTTGTTCGTTAGGTCTGCAAAATTCATCCATGGTCATGTCAGCTTTCATTTGCTAGTATGAACTGCTGTTAACTCACTTGATCAGTATGGGAGGTAGGTCTTTGTTGACAATGACTCCTTGCATGCTCAATACAAGCTCTTCGCTCTGGGCCGCTTCAGAAGTTGGAACAGTGAGCCTCCAGTACGTGGGCTTCTCATTCAATATGAGCTTGAGCTTATCAAACTAAAAATTGTCAGTGTTCTTCATTGGCACCAGCTCAACCAACCCCCTTACATCTTTGAAGTTTGTCAATTTATAGGTGTCATTGTTGTGACGCTCTTCAATGAATGCACACAAGCGGATCTCTATGATTTTGATTCAGTGAGCCACAGTGATTTAAATGGTCTCCGTAATTCATAGCTCAATTGCTCCTTCAAAGTTGTAGTGTCCGTCCATGATCTGTTGGGAGATACTGGTGGGAGGGGAGGCGTCAGCCATATTCCCTCAATGGAAAGATGTATTGCTCATTTGATGCTTTCATGCACCCTGTCGGATGTGTACCTTTTTTTCCTTCTTTTTTTTTCCGGGGAGTTTGGTCAGCTCTTCAGCTCCAATGACATGACCTTCCTTATCCAGCACCCGGTGCGATGGAATCAGGCCTTGTGGACTGGACTATTGGTCTCATAACACCGTCTTATGAAAAGTTGGAGATATGCAGCTCTTGCCTTTCTTGGCCAATGAGTGTCTCTGTTCTGTTGGCTTCTATTCACAGTGCTCTTCATGTTGACAACAACCTTTCATCTTGTTCTCTTTCCTCTACAAGTGTGTGTGACTATTTAAACTTATATAGGTGCATCACCACATTGCCTTGTGTTATGCAGATGCATCAGGCATTTTTTAGTATTCTCTATTCGCCGTTACCATATTCCCGGTTTATTTCTGTTTTGGTCTAGCTGGAAACCCAAACTTTAATTTGCGCTTCCCGTTCGGTTCTGTCACCTCATGTTTGCCTTTTTGGTCTCCGCAGTGCCTGATTTGCACTCAACCTTAAGTCTAGTTGGAAACCCAAACTTTGTTTTGTACTTCTTATTCGTTTCCGCTACCTTGGGCGCTCAGACCTTTTGCCGTCTTGCAGGCATGCTGGAGTGTATACTCTATCAGACGCAGAATTTACCGTAATTTTTGTCATGGCTCTCCGCTGTGTGCCACCACACCTTGTTTTATCACACCTTTATGAGTTACATTTAAATGGTTGTATGCTCCCTGCCGCTTATTTTATTACTTGCCTTCAACATGACACATGTGATCTCCCTTAGTGCTTTTATGGCGCATCATTCCATTTTTTCTTTCCACTTTCCATTTTTTCTGTCTTCCATTCTGTCTCTTATTTTTTATTTTTTAAAAATATGCCTGCTTGTACACGCAGAACCCTTGATCCACCCTATATAAAGTGCACTGCTGGTGGGAGATACATCTCCATCGCTTTGCGACCTTAGCATCTCTGTCAGTCTGCCAATCAGTCTATTTTTTACAATGCCTGCCAAGAAAGTATCAGCTGCTTCTGCTAAAACAGCCACTAATACTCCATTTGTTTGATCTGCATATTCCTTCTTGCTGTACCCTCATAACTTTTCAGGTGTCCTAGAGGTCGCCCTGCCAAAAAAAAGGTTATCAAATCTTCTGAATTTATTGACGATGAGGCCGAAGAGGCGTGAATTTTCTTTGCATTCTGTGACATTCATGTTCTAATATATAGTATTGCAGCACTGACATCTCAGATGATGATATGAGAAGCGTCAAAAGGTATATTTTTTGTGTTCTCTGTTTCTGCATTTTTTAATATATATATTTTCTCTCCAATTAAGTGTGAGCGAGCGCTCTCGCTCTCGCCCCCGTCCTGTTGCTGGTAGGGCTAAATCTGCCGTGGATTCGGATGATGACGATGCAATGAGTGTGAAGAGTGTGGCCAGGTAAGATTTTGTTACCTTGTTCAAAATTCCTTTGCTTGATTGACTCTACCACAAGTACCAACATCCGTCCTCGTGCACGTCCCATTGCCAGGTCCAAGTCCATCAAACCTACAGATGATAATGATATGTATGTCCTGTCCCTCTGTGTCGCATCTATCTCTGACATAACATGTCTTTGTAGCATTGATATTTCCAGCGGAGATGATGCAATGAGTGTCAAGAGTAGTAAAAGCACCAAAAGGTATTGGTTCTTTTCGTTGCCTGTGTTTTATTGGACTTGCTCATGTCAAACCAGTGCAATGTCAATTGATGACGAGGAATGGATTACCACCCCTCCTCGACGAAGGTTGGTTTGTTGCTTCTGATTGACTCAAGCAATATCTGATGTAGCTGTGACAGTCATTCTATTGTTCCAACAACTCCGGTTTCTTCTCGAACCTCTTCTGTGTGAGTGATAAACATCCTTTTTATCTGTTGATTTTATTGACCAGTCTGCATTTGAAGCAATAGAAAGCGATCTGTGTCTTTAATGGTGTCTCCCATTACTGATGAGGAGAGTATTGAGTATGTTGCCTTTTGGTCCGTTTTTGTTTATTCTGACATTCATTTTTCAAGGATGATGCCTAGTCCTACAAAGTCTGTTTGCTTCCAAAAAGATATCTCAAGTGCCCCACTCAAAGGAGTCCTGAAAAAACCTGAAGTGGTTATTCCCATGTGAGTCGAATGCAGTATTTAATATAATGGTTCTGCGGCTAATGTGAGACAATAACTAGTAAATCCCACCGGCCTATGTCAATCTCCAATGGATGGGATGATGAGGATGTGTTTGCCGAGTATGTCCAATTATTTTATCATACCAATTTCTGTATTCTGACTGCTTCCACTCATCCAGCGGTCCAAAACCTGATCACTCACGGTCACCAAAGAAGCCGCTCGCCTCTAAGACTGTACCTGATGATGAGGTGGATCTTTGGTCACCCTTTGAGGATGACAGTAATGCGAAGGATACCCCTAAGAAACGGTGGATACAAGTGCATTATACCAAATAGAGTAGTACTCAATGATTTCCTCTCTGCCAGGTTGGGTAAAGGCAAAACTGCTGTCAACGGTTTTTTCGCAGATGAACATGACACCTATTTGGAGGATTACGCTACGAGGTATGCACTTTTCATTGTACCTACTTTTTTTATTTTGGCTGACGTTGATGTCTGTTCAGTGCAGGCCCTCCAAAGGTGGATGAGACTGATATCAACAACAGGGATCCCTTATTGGAAGCGACTTATAAAGACCTCCCAAAACTCAGGTATGCATCTGCTTTTGGACCAGTTGTCTGTCCTCTCATTGATTTGCTTCATTTTTCAGGGCAGCATGTATAATTTCATGGTCTCATAAGAAGGCAATCATGCCAAGCTATTCTGGTATGCTTGATGAGGTTCCTCGTGTTAACAAAGAGTATGTGTTTATATTTGCTGCATTGTACTTGTTTACTGATTGATTTAATCCAGTCTGTTCTTTCAGTCCATCGTCTGTTCTGGTGTGAATGGGATTCTGAATCTGTCTCAATCGGACCCTGCAAAAATTTCCACTGGGTTCGGCAGTCAAACATATTTCCATGCTGTTGGAGGTAGCGGTCCATTTACCTTTATATCAACTATCAGGGTTAGCGAGTGCTACCTCATAGATCCTAAGCCTAGCGCAAATGGTAAAACGCAGAGATTGATTGAAGGTGCACTTGTTGAAGGCAAATGGGAACAACTTGTCGGCGCTATTGGTCAGGTCATTAACAAATTGGAGTATAAAGCTCAGATACAGGCTGGTTATTTGTCATTCTCAACATCTTTCGCCTCTCCTGTCCCTGGTGAGTTGTTCTATTGTCTTGCTATACATATCATGCTCACAACTCAGTAGGAACTCCCTCCTCTTCTAATTCACGTGGTGTGCATTGTGCCAGTGGTCCCAATCCTTTTACCAGAGGTCCCAGCTCTGGCGGTGTGACCCTCAATTGTCATGACATTGGTGAGTTGTTATTGTTATTTTTAGCTGTTAAATGCCAGACTGATGGTCTGCAAAGTCCCTATTTATGACGCACGGAAATATACCCAAAGCTTCCTCAAGCTTGTACCCGACATAGACCAGCTTGATCGAATCAACCGTGAACTTCCTCCTGGATCCTGCGCAATTGTCGCATATACGGTCAACAGAGCACTTTACACTGAGCCATGGGTACTGTTGGACTCCATCAAGAGTCCTTCTGCAGTCCATCAGGAGTCCACCAGGAGTTCAACAGGAGTTCAACAGGAGTCCAGCAGGAGCCCAACCAGAGTCCAACTGGAGTTCACCTGGAGTCCATCAGGAGTTCACCTGGAGTACTGACTTAGTCATGAGGGACTTAGTTTTGAAATCACCAAAACAAAATGCCCTGACCAGGGTTTGAACCCAACACCATTATAAGACTATACAAGTAGATGAATGCAAGCACCATAACCACTCAGCCATGACAGCTTAAAAGTATTACCCAGTTAGAACCATATATACCACATGCAGCTATTCTATAAATGGACAAATATATAACCAAATGGGTATATAACATGTTATATATTTTCTGCACCTATTTTTTGATATGAATTCAATGGTGATGTCCGTTAGGTGATTAGACTAGCCTAATATGGTAATTTCTCAAATACACACGGATATATACATTTTCTGTACCTATTTTTTAATACGAATTCAATGGTAATGTCTATTAGGCAATCAGACTAACCTAATATGGTAATTTCTCAAATATACATGTATGTATACACCTTAGGCTACCATATTTCTCCTACTCTTAGTAGGAACTGTTTGGTATATAGGTTCCTACTAAGAGTAGTGATTTTAGACTGGTGTCTGCGGGTCATCCTAAATGCACCTGGGATGGTCTGAGATGGTCCATGGATGTGACCCAGGTCCAGGGATGATTTGGACCATGGTGCATGGACATGGGCTGTGTGTGTTGACCCAGGTCCATTGGGTCATATGATGGATTGCCCATGTGCATGGGCTGTTTTGAGGTCCATTTCAAATAACCCTGGGCTATTGTTAGGTGATCTTGCCACATTTTAAAACAGCAAAATAGATGATATGGGTATCACCAGGTGCGCTTTCTTGAGGAGATTCCAAATCTGATGGTCCCAAGTTGGTACCTTTCCTGATTGGGCTAGAAAATATAAAATACTGATGGAACCCTGGTGGTTTGACCTCCATTTTAGATGGTTTGACTTGTATCTGGACCCATTTTTCAAGGAGAATCCAAATCTGCATAGAGAAACATAAAATTCTCACTGTTGCTCTCAATATGGCTAGATCAATGATGGTGGCTGAAATGAGGGTTGG
>KN833057.1:69331-91799 GCA_000827315.1 Piloderma croceum F 1598 | reverse complement strand
CCCTTGGAACTGGTCCTAATCTCCTTTTAAGTCTGAAATGATCTGACTAGTACATTTTAGGCCATTGCTATACTCATACTACCCTTAACTTGGTGTGTTCACTAATTCTCTTAACAATTTCCTACAGTCCAAACAGAATAGCTAAATTTACAGGAAAAATCCTGTAAATACTGAGAAAACATTTTTGAAGTATTACAACGTTTCTATGATTTTAAATCGTGCAATTCTGTGCAGTGAGTCTCACTATATTACAACATCATTTCAGAGTTGCTGAAATTTCCTTTTTTGCTCTCGACTACAAATTCACTACAAAACTGATATCTCACGGTAAGCTTTTTGATGTCCCACGGTTTGACAACATCGTGTCAGACGGACCGTTTTTTGGCAGAAAGCTCACATTAAGGAAACGAGACCCTAATAAATTAGGGACTCGTAACATACCTGGTTCAAGATGACCCAGGCATTCTCAGAGAGTGGGTGGGATTGTGTTGTCTACAATGTGTTGGTCTTTATCTGTGAGGGTGACAAGGAGGAGGAAGGTGAAGATGAAGTCAGCGGTGAAGAGGGTATTGACCCACATTTGCAGATTGTACTTGACTGATACATGATTGTGGTCCACATTCATATTTGGGCTTCACTGTGCTGACTGGTGATTGCATTGTTGAGTTGATGGGTTGTATCTATTGGAACAATATATATATTATCCATTATCAATCTGGCTTTTGTGTCTGATATGCTAAGCAGCTGAAGTGCTAGACGGACTAGCATACTATATTACACCTACTAGATGTGCTACCTCTAGTGTGTAAGCTACAATTGGCTAGGTCAGCTGACTTCAGCACATGTGATAAGCATCTAGAGTCACTAAAATTGCTATAATTGCTATCCCTAGCTCATTTAGCAATGTTCTGTTTTCCTGATGCTAAGGGTACCATTCATGTTGATTGGCAGCTATCCCGCTGTTGTTAAGGCCTTGCTCACTGTTGGTGTTGATGGGGATGATTATATACTTCAATTTTTGATATTTTCCCTTAGTTATTTCATGAATTTATTGGTTTGCAACTACAGATAGCAATGCACCCTAAATGAGTGTGCTCTAATTTTCCAAACAGGGATATAACCTTGAGTACATCATTGAACTGTAACATTCTTGCTGTGCTATCAAAGAGTGTAGCAGGGTGGAGCTATTCAGCCCAAAATTTGCAGGATTGAGGTCAGATTCAACAATCTACATCAGCAAAACCCGTTTTAGGGCCATAGAAGGAGTGTCAAGCCATAGAAGTGCCATAGAAGCCATAGCAGCCATAGATATCCACAGCATTGGACAGAACGCAGGGCTTCTATGAAGATGTTGCTGCTCACTATATACATCTTGGTAGTTCTACATAATATTAGCCTAGATTTGTCTGTACCACTGGCTGACTGACATGGAAAAAACATTTTTTGTTTGAGTCCTATCATGCTTGCCCTCAACTCAATATGTATTGGGCAATTGCCAGCTCATCACTTTCCACTATGTACCACCATCTCCCATCACGTCTCCTTCAATCTTGCCTCCCAACTCATCGCATTGGGGATATGATCCCCAACTGAACGCTCGCAACACATGACCATGGGTGTCCCTGTAACTTACAATCACATAACAGAGTCGTACGTTACCTGCCCAATGCTCACAAAAGCTGTTCAATGTGGGCACACTAAAGTCACATAGGTTGAGCTCCTCATGGGTCCCACGATCTTATGTAAAGGTGTTTTGTTTTGTTTTTGGTCTATCAGGATGCTAATTAATTATCAATGATAGCTAAATCAACCAACAGCTCAGCGCTCAACCCCTGATGAAACTGCAATACAACTTTGACAACCACCACAAATCACCAGCAACATCTCATCTCACCACTTAGTGCCCTCTCACTTGAGCAGGTTGCAGCCACTTGGTTACTCGATGCGAAGATCAAGAAGGCATGGATGCTCATCCAGACTCCACTCTGACCGTTGATGTTGTAAAGGCAGAAGGATTGGGAGCTAGATATGGTCGGTTGGGGATAGGGAGGCATATCTGGTGTGCTCTGGCTGCCGTTGGTGTTGGTTGGGTTTGGTATTCTGTGTAGGGTGTTGTGTCTTCTGCTCACAGGAGAACTTGAATAAACTTTGTCACTACTCTTGTACTTACACTTTCTGAATGAATATATGTCTGTTTTGCGCTTCCTCACTTGACTCTTGCCTGACGGAAGCTGAATAGCAGTAAAGCAGGGTACTGGGAACAATATATTTGAGGTAGCTTGGGACATCTATAGAGCTCTATGTAGATTGAGCCCATTCTATGGAGTTCTATACAGATGCCACGCGAGCCTCACTAGATCTATAAACAACAAATGTCGCTATGGTTTCCTATAGCTCTATGGCATCTATACAGCTCTGCACAGTTTGCCCTAGATAGAACAGGTTTTGCTGATGTATAGTGTACATACTACCAGATATAAGGGGGATAACTAAAACAATGAAAATTCAGCTTGGTAGTTCAGCTCACCATTGCCAGCAGCGAACAGACAGCATCCAATCTGGATATAGGCACCCATCCCGAAAGAGCGTAGAGCCATGGCATCTCGACTGTACCTGATCTGAGTTTGACCCGTCGAACTAGGCCTCACAAGAAATTCGAACTGGGACGGATTTCAATGCCAGATGTGCTTGCAATCAAAGCTGGTGGTCTCATTACGGATGAGAAACGCACACACCGAAACAACAGTTTTCAGTTTCAATTTTGGTGTCACAATCGGCCGATTCTGTCTACCAATAAAACCGATCCGAAATTGGAAATTTTTGCATCCGCCCGGTGTTCTGCAAATAGCTGTAAATCCAGGGCGGAGGTATCCTGAGATAGTAAATGCATACAGTGTGATTACTATTTTGGTGCTAAATCAAAGCAGAAACCCAAATACTGGATCAGAAAAGAGCCATCACAAGGGGAGAAAGAGTAGATAAACAAGGATAGGATGATCTGCGATGTCAGTAGGTATCACAATCAGTAAAAGTAATCATAACCAACAACAGGAAGGAATGGATGATAAAGACATGGTATTTATGATGATGCGTAAGATTAATGCAAATGAATGAGAGTTCCAGAGGGAGAAATAGCTCCTGTCAGGCAGTGCTGAATGAGATATGATTATGTTAGGCGGCAGCAAAGTAGCGACATACGAAACAACGTCAGAAATGCTCCTTCTCCGACATGACTTTCTCCCGCATTGGAGAGTCGGAGGGGTCGAAGGCTGCATGTCCGTTCTGTCGGACCATGGCTCTATCGGACCGCTGGTCGGTTGTCGCTGGTGTCGCTGGTCGTGATGCTACTAACGCCCCAGTAGATTCGGACGCAGTAACTGTCGAGACGATGTGTTGGTTATGGGGGTAATATGATCGACGGTGCATTTTCTTGAAGTCATAAGGTGTGAATCTGCGAAAGATGAGAAAGAAACCATCCCATAACAGAAGCGCAACGTACTGCTCCTCCATTTGTCGCATTTCGGCGCTCAAATTATCTTGGTTCGCCCTACGTTGTTTCGCCTTTAACGGGTTATCCTCTAATAAAAGCTCCTCAAGCTCATGCGAAGCGTCAAAGTTTGCTTTTTTAGACTTTTCGAAGCAGCCGTGAGTAAGGTATGGTGACGGTATACGCAAAAAGATGCATACATCAGGCACAAAAGGCGGTTTCATCTCCTTGCTCTCAAGGATCTCCCAGTCAATTGATTGGAACCACGGATGTTGTCGGAACTCCTCGTAGCCTTCTGATCTTGGCTTGCAGGCTAAACGCTTCGAGGGTTCTCGTTCAAGAAGCTAGGGAGACGATCGATGAGAATCCACGAATGCAAATGCGTCCGATGGACATAATCACGATCTCACAATGAAAAAAGAACTCACTGCTTTCAACGCCATCATCCCCTGCCGACTACACTTCTTCTCACAATCCTCCGGGAACTTTAACTGGTCCTTGGCAATACTATGCGTCAGGTCGTTGTTCGTCTTCCCCCTAAATGGCCTCCGCCCAAATATCAGCTCGTACGCACACACGCCGAGCGACCACCAGTCAATGCTGTACGTGTACCCGCGCTTGGTAAGGATCTCCGGAGCCATGTACGCCATGGAGCCTGCCACGCCCGTTAGCATGCGTCGTTCGGAGAAGTGAACGGCAATGTTGAAATCTGTCAAATGTGCATGTCCCCTTTCGTCAAGTAGTATGTTATCGGGCTTCAGGTCTCTGTGTAATACATAGCGTAAATGGTGTGAATAAGACTGGGAGTACAGGACAGACCGGTGCATTATCCGGTTCTGATGCAGAAATGCAAGACCGGAAGCTATCTCGGCAACATAGAACTTAACAGTGTCCTCTGGCAGCGAGCCCAGTCGCTCGAGATGGACTGCAAGGCCAGAACAATTAGGCATAAACGGTGTGCAGGTATCCGCACGACACCTACATCGCAGATCTCCTCCCAGCATCAAATCCAGTACAAAAAAGCAATTCTCGTCATCCTGGAAAGCATATCGCAGATTGACGATGAATGGGTGGTCGACCTGCAGAATATCATAAATATCCTGGAATGGACACTGCCGAGCGAGGCACAGACCTCCTCCAGTAAGCGTCGTTCCTGGATGACGTTTGCGACGGCCTTCATCTTGACACACTTGACTTTATTGATGTACTTAAGAGCGTACAAGTCGCGGGTCTGCTTATGCTGTACCACGCGGACCTAAAACATATATACATGAAGCAGCGCAAGAAGAATACTGGGACAGAAGTAAATACCTTTCCGAAAGCGCCTTTGCCCACGCAGCGCAGAAGGACAAAGTGAAATAGATTGACATCGCCGTCGAAATCTACGGGCTGGCAGACAAGAGAGTGAGCACAGTTAGCGGAAGAGTGTGGATGGCTGGGCACCTGTGGACGACAACACACGGCACCCATTGCTGGCAGTAACGGGCGAGGTGATGGACGGGGACGACAAGGGAGCTATGAGGACGTCCAAAATTAGACGGCGCTCTCATCGCCCGGCTGTGCACGGCGGACTTGCCCACACCATCCCCCATGTCCCCCCTCCCTGACTTTCTCCGTCCCCTCGTCGTTTCAGGCCCATCAGGCGTCGGCAAGGGCACTCTTATCAAACGTCTCTTTGCAGAATTCCCCGACAAATTTGGTTTCAGCGTATCTCGTATGTCATCCTCCATCTCCTCGCCTCATCTCATGACCCCCGCCAGACACAACCCGTGCTCCCAGAGTCGGCGAATCCGACGGCAGGGAATACTATTTTGTCAACACCACACAGTTCACTGACCTCCGTCAGACCGGAGGCTTCATAGAAACTGCACAGTTCTCAGGCAACTTATACGGCACCAGTAAACAAGCCGTGCGCGATGTAGCTCAGACCGGGAGACGTTGCATATTAGATATCGAGGCGCAGGTCTGTCTTCGGTCTACCCTTGTACTACCTATTGAACCCCCCATCTACGCAGGGTATCCGCCAGGTGAAAACCACGGATTTAAATCCCATCTATCTCTTCATCGCACCACCATCGATGAGTGCTCTTCGCGCCCGCCTACGAGGACGAGGAAGTGATGAAGAATCGGCGATACAAAAGAGACTGGCAATGTGTCTCGAGGAGATTGAATACGCAAAGGAACCCAATGTGCACGATATTGTCATCATAAACGATGATCTCGACAAAGCGTACGAGTCATTCAAAAAGGTTGCATTGGGAGAAAAGATTGCCGGGGATGTCCTGCCTCCACTGGATGATTAAGGTTATTACATAGAGAATGGTTGGGCAAGCACGGACGCCACAGTATTATTATATATACCTAGAGTCCATGTAGAACGGCATAGATTACAGGTTATACTTGGGGGTCTCATACGCGGAAGCGTAAATACGCCATAAGCAGCGCAGAACAACCCGTCGCTGCAGGCAAGATCAGCAATGCGTCAATACATAAACGACGTAAAGTCATACCGAAACCAACGATATATTGCAGCGTCGTAGCCTGTCAGCATTACTTTCAGTACAACCGTCCTGAGGCCAACAACAAACGACGCATACCTTGGAAGCCTGTATTGCCGTCCTCAAGCCCGCGATCTCCTGCTCAATTCTGGTATCGACCTCCTTTATCTTCAGCTCCTGCTCACTGCTTTCCTGCCTCATTCTTCCCTTCTCCAAATTCAAATCCAGCCTTACCCCAGCCTGCGTGCGCGTGATTTCCTCCCTCAACCGCTGCTGCAACTTCTCAATATCTGTCACCAGCCGGTCGTTCTCGGCTTTAATCATGGCCAAGTCGTTCTTCTCCATGAGCTGCAGCTCTGATTTTATCTGCGCAAAGTCCACTTGCTGGGTGTAATTGTGCTATCCGAAACGTTTATTATAAATACCGAAATCAATTGAAGCATTCATTGCCCATGCGCACCTTCTCCTGATCAGCTTTATTGACCATGTTACTCGTCATGTTCCTGATGCTCTCGTCTATAACTTCGGCCATCGCAGACATGATACCCTCCGCCTGTGCGCGGTTTAACCCCTCGCGTTCCAGCCGCTGCACAAAGTGATGCGTGTCAAAATGAAAGTCTGGACATGGTGTTGTGGATCGGAAAGAACGTGTCGCGGTAAATAAAAGGTGGGGCGAGAATAAGGGTGACCGTATAAAGGGTCTTAAGGGGAGCTGTCGGGTCAAGGACATCATAGTCGGGCGCAGACAAGCATCAGCCACATTTCCATATCAGAATTTTTATTCCAGCCTTCGACCCTCACAATGCAGAGCGACGACGTGATCTGGTCAGTCATAAACCAACAATTCTGCTCATACAAAGTTAAGCAAGTCCCAGTTCTCTCCTTCGCACCCGATTCTCGTTGACCAAACTCCATGTAGAACCACAACACAAAATTTCTGCCGAAACGAATACAACGTCACAGGCCTGTGTAATCGACAGTCATGTCCTCTTGCCAATTCTCGGTATGCAACTGTACGGGAAAAAGAAGGTGCTTTGGGCTCTATTGTTGTGCGATTCTCGTGCTAAACGTAATTGAAAGGTGTATTATACCTTTACATGAAGACGATCGAACGAGCACATACACCCGCTAACATGTGGGAGCGTGTAAAGCTCTCAAATAACTATTCCAAGGCACTGGAGCAGGTCTGCTCCAGCCTAAATCAATCGGCAGTTGGATACTAATCCGTGTCGTACAGATCGACAAAGAGTTAATATATTGGCCAAACTTCACAATCCACAAATGTAAACAGCGTATCACCAAAATTACCCAATACCTCATCAAAATGCGTCGCATGAAGCTGCGGCAACAGTACGCACCTCCCACTGCACTACAATAATTTTAACAACCAACTCGTTCACTCCTCACAGACCAAAACTAATTGGGGTAAAGAAGAAACTTGACCGCCGCGAAGCAGTCCGAGAACGCAAAGCCCTCTCTGCCGCACACCTCGAACGATCCATCGAGAAAGAACTAATCGAGCGGCTCAAATCAAAAGCCTATGGTGACGCACCATTGAATGTCAATGAGACTGTATGGCAGGCCATCTTGGACCGTGAAAAGAAGAGCCAAAAGGAGAAGTTGAAGGGAAATGTGGAGCTGGAATTGGAGGATGACGAGACGGATGAAGAAGAGCTTGAAGACGAGGAGGAGGGTGAGATGGAGGAGGATGAGGATGATTGGGGTGGAAAGGAGTTCGTTAGTGATTTGAGTGGAGAGGAGGATGGATTGAGTGATTTGGAAGATGCTGTGGTGCGTGCTTTGGGTTTGGGACTTACTCCAGCCACCAACGTGATGTGGAATAGGATTCCTGGGATGACCAACAAGACGAGTCGGGCAACGAGGACGGAGACAAGGATGCTTCGGAGGAAGAAGCCAAGACCTCACTCGGGAAGCGGAAAACAGCATCATCAGCACCTACAACCAACCGGAAGAGATTGGAAAAGAAGCCCAAGAGTCAGTGTCATCAGTTATTCTACCCCATTTCTGCGTACTGATATACCATATTCCAGGAGGGCCAAGAGTCGAAGTGGAATACGAGCAAGAGCTGGAGAGTGTCCCTCTCAGTCGGTCAATGTTGGCGAACTGGTAGAGCCTCAACTATTCCGATTGTGCATCTCGCCTTCGAGATCGCTGTGAGATACATATTTGGTTGCAATGTCATTTTATTCGGATAATTTGCGTCCCTGACATGAGGTTATTAACTGTGTGACCTCGTGACCAATTGCGAAAGTGTCACGCACGCCGAAGGTTCAACAAGTTTATCATGAACGCATACTCCCAACCAACCAGTGCCACTCAGGCAAAGGACAGGCTATATGCTCAACTAGCCACAAGCCTGAAGAATACGTCCAGAGCGATCGGGCATACTGCTGACCTCTTCGAACAACTGCAAGTCGACCTTGACGCAATGCGCACCCTTGCCGGTATCCATGCGGCTCAGTGAGCAAACCTTCTCTGCGCAAGTAGTTTGGACTGAAGCTTACCGCTCCGCAGGTTTATGACCGTTGCTGCTGAGCTCAATCCGGATGCAGAGGAGCCAACGGAAAAAGAGATGTAGAGAGCTGGAATCCTCATCCAGCCGTCACGGTGATATCTCGTGTAAAGTGTTCACAATCGGAGGCCGGAATATCTACTAGATGCTAATACGCCCTTGTTGCAGATGTATGGCGTGTCCGGTCATCGCGTAGCCTTAGGTCGATCTGGTTTTCCAGGCTCTGATCCACGGACAAAGTTGTCGAGGCAGTCACCCGCATCTCGAGTCATCTACTATGTGACTGGTTCACTGTGATTGATGGTAAGATTCAACAGGAAATCACATATCATTCAGTTTTGCTGAAATACAGCTATATTGGTACCTTCTCGTGATTCTTTAGGTTCGCGATCGGGACAACTGTCGATGAGAAGGAATTGCCAACAGCAAATTCCGGAAACGCAAAAAATGTTGAAGTATTGCTCGTCCTCTTGCTCATCCTCTATCCCCGTTCATTAATTTTTTAATTCATTTGCCACGGTACATATATGATATCTCTATCTTACAAATTAGGCACGCAACGGAGTATCATTTTTAATTATATTATGAGTCCACTCGTTCTATGTTCTATTAGTACTTGGTTCCAGGTATTATGTAAGTGCAGAGTTCGCTAAGAATTCTCTACGTGGGTGAGGGCTGCCTTACAGATGCTCTAAACTGATTTCTTGGTGGAATCTGGGAGCCCCAGCCAGCCGTCCAATTGACCCCAAACCTTCTCTCTCGCTATAACCCAACTTGCCCGCCGTTTCTCGACGCAGCTCGTGCAAAAGCCTTGGGCCTCCCAGTCTGCTTCAATCAACGCACGCAGACCACAAACTGGATCATACACGAACTCTTTGAACAGACCAGAACTAAGGGTGAGCTTATCATGGATAGCTTGACCGTTCGACTCCGCGGTGCATTCGACAGTTGACGTGCATACGGAGTCCAGGAACGTGTTCAGGCCCCAATCAACCCAGAAATGAACGAGCTTTCTTCGCACCGTTACAAGACGGTTTATATATTCCGCGGAGCGCTGGTGCATTTGGTCATGGCAAGGCACGTCAGGGTCGGCGTGCGACAGGCCAGAGGTCCTCAACAGCTCATAGGATGCTCTCTTCACAATGCCCGGCACATCGTACATCCGACCCAATAGCATCGCCTCCGCTGCCTCCACGGAGTCAATTCGTTCCAATGACACGTGCTCAACATTGGGAGGAAAGAAGCTTTGGACGCGCTTCACAGAAAAAGCGCGAAAGGTGGGAAAGTCCAATATTGTAGACACACGCAGAAGCGATGCAGCGACGGAGAAAGGGGGCGGCGCGAGACTGTACACTCTGTGACGGGTCGAAATAAGCCAGGAATTCAGGCCAGAAGAAACGTGAATAATTTACATTGCATTTTCCATAGCATCGAGGAGCGTTTCGAAATCTCTCGCACACAGCTTCTCGCTGGATATGTCATATAGTGGGAGCCCTTCCCAAGCAGTGCGTTTCACTGTAACCCCGTTAATGACAACAGGCGCTCCGAGGTTGATGTTGAAAAGACGGGTAAAGAACCCAGACTGGTCCGTCAGTCGCGAGCGACGCAGCTTAAAGCCAACCCTTTCAATTGTGATGTTGATCAAAGGGTCGACGTCCCAATGCTTCCGGTGCTTTTGGAAAGATGGTTGAGCCATATAAGAATCCTCTCGAATACGTTTGGCAGGCGGTTCAGTGGGGATCGCAGTGGCATCGGCTTCGCGCTTCAGGGAAGGTGAAGTGCCTTGCGATGAATTCGCGATCGCTCCTGCCTCTGCTCTGAACACCGGCATAGGTTGGGTGAGTTGGACTGAGGAGGATGCTACAGTGTGTGGGCTGCCCCGGGCATGCACGATCGATGGTGGATCGAAATTAGACACCCCAGTTTGAGGCTCTACAAGACCATAATCAACCAGCAGAGACTCCGCCGCATCATGATCCTTGGTCAAGGCTGACTCCGAGGGCGAAGTATCATGGAGATCGCGTGATTCATCAAGGATTACGGGTAGAGAACTTGCTGAACTCCCAGATTGCTCCTGGAAGCCAGCATTCGTAGTGGGTGGTGTCACACCCTTGCGCTCGAATTCAGTAGCTTTACGAAATTGTCTAGCCGACAAATTGGGGTAGGGGCCAGTGCTGATACGCGCAACTTGCTTCGTTCGGGCCATGTTGTATAACAAATAGATGAGTTGGTGGAAGAGTTGGAAACTCAAAGCAATGAGTCTACATAGAAGAGCCACTGGTAGCGTGATAGCAATTACGTCGCACCCACATAAGTTCAGCGACTTCTACCCGCTCCAGTAAACCGGCCGTCAGCGCTCGTCAGCTTTGATTCCATTAAAAAAGAAAGACTGATATGTAAAGAATAATATATATCAAATATCCTGATGTGACCATATACGCAAAGCTCTCGCATCTTGTCTATGATGATTTTTTAGCATTTTGCCTCCGCAGCTCGACGTCTTTTCTTGTCAGACGCGTCCCGAGCAAGGCATCCCAATGAATGAAGAACGGCTGCGAAAAATTCGACTTGACACCAATAACCTACAAAGCGAAAATACGTCAGCAAATGGTCGAGGGCATTCGCGAATGAGAGTCCACACGAACCTGATGATGAATATCATGATAATCTGCATTATTTCCACTCATAATCTGAAGCGGGTCGAATGGGAACCCGTATCCACAATGGTCATCGACGGTCTTCAACGTTGAGAACGTAAATAATAAGGTGGCCTGTCGAACTGTCATGAATGTGCTCGCCTCTGCAAGGGCAGCACCTAGCGAGTCGAGAACAAACCCTTCGACCGGATGGTTGTATAACGAACCAAAGGCGTAGGGGACATAGAGTCGGTGATGGACGGAGTGGAATTGTTTGTAGAGAAATTTATTAATGTGCATTAGTCGGTGAAGGAAGTACTGCCATGTATCAATGATGAACCTGCCACCACGACATGATAAGTAGAGTCAAAAATGAAGAAGATAGGACACGCACATCGCAAGGCAGAACTGTGCCACCGGTATTCCCCACCAGTAAATGAAGTACACCAGATCCGCTCCCGCAGCTCGTAACACCACTCCTCCCAGCTCCCTCCCAAGTACAGACCTAACAACGCGCACAAGCATCGTGCCTACATCTTCCATTTCCCCTCTCCAGCTGCCAGCTCCTTTATAGACGTCTTCCGTCACCCACACCAATCCGAGCATAGTCTGTATCGTCTGTTGCAGTAAAACCGCTCGGACAACTTCACTCCGGGTGGCCAAGTTCCGGTTCTTCACTTCGGCAGACTCGTGGATGCGGTATTTATCGAGCCATTGCCAACCTGAGACATCGAGAAAGTGGAAGAAGAGAGAGAGGACCCAATAGCTGACTATAGGGGCAGCGAGAGCCAGAATGCTGTCCGGTATGCCGGGGACGAGAGCAGGACGGCCAGTGTAGTAGAAGGGAACGTTTGTGGGTGGGTAACAGATGGACTGGCCGTCAAAGAATGTTGGGCATGTCGTCTTGTTCATCGCAGGAGGATACTGTGCTCCGACACTATTTCTCCCACGCTTATAAGTTCATCGTATTATTATTGCCGTAAGGTCACATTGTTATCAGTCCTCAGTACACAAACCACCACCAGAAAATAAAAATAGCTTCTTCTATCGTTCACTGTTCGTTTAGGTTATTCAGCAATGTGGTGAGGCATCTTTTCGTGACCATGTCACCCTGCACAACGTGTCAGTGGAGTGAGCATTACACTGAAACGCAACACACCTTGAGCAGAACACTGAATGTCTGGTCACGGAGTGGTTCAGGTAGGCACGCACGCAAGGCCTCCCGGGCTCTAAAATACAAGTCAATAATACCACTCAAATCTAAATCAGAAACGAACATACCTGAGATTATCACTCAACCTCAAATAACATCTCACAACATGCTTCAGCAGTCTAACCGCCTGTGTTTCCACAAGTTGGTTCACCATGTTGCTCAACACAGTGCCGACGGCATAAAACCTTTCATACGTATGACAGATGTACGTTAGGCCCGTCTCGTCGAGGAGGATCTTTTGAACAATGAAGATGGCAACCGTTTTGGACAACTCAGAACCTGTTTCCATGATACGAAGGCAGAGTGGAATAATTTCAGTTGAGAGGAGGAAGTGGATTACTGTGTTGTTGTCATTTTGCTAAAAGGGGGGTTATTGAATATGGTGGGACAACTGGTGCTGAGGACGCATACCTTCACCAGGGCACCGATAACACCAAGGGAGGTAAGACGAAGGTATTCAAAAGGGCGCGTTTTGGATGTGGTGTTAAGAAATGGGTATAGGAATAAAGGGATGTGAGCTATATAATTTATCAGCGAGCGCACGAAGCCACATAAACGCTTAGCACACCGTTGAGAAATAACTGCCGTGTCTCCGAGTGCGACGCAACACACTGCAACAAAGCGAGAGCATTACACACACGATTGGATACATGCGCAGTAAGAGTCGGTGGTGACAGAAGCGGGTACACGGACACGATCTCCTGCAGTAACGCTGGCATGATTCCTATAAGTTCATCGTCAATCTTCATATCAGTAACTACCAGACGGAACACTGACCAAAAGAATGCCATAGTACAAGGGCAAGATCATCATACTGCTCTCTCTTCTTGCTCAGTTCGAGCAATGCCCCCTCGCGGCTCACGGGGTCCATAAGGTCAATCACAAGACTGAAAATCTTCCCATCCTCCTCCCCCGAATCCCCGCTAACGTTACCATTCACAACCAGACCATTTCCTACACTCATACCGCCCATGAACTGACTAGGTTGATGGGGGACAGGCTGAGCCACATTCAGCGGAGGCGTAGCTGGGTATCCCGCGCCAGAGAGGAGTTGATAAGGATTGTACGATTGATGTGATTGTTGTTGGAGGTAAGAAAGAGGTTTCGGGGAGGAGATGGCATTGAGGCTTGCTCCCCCCATTGCGGAGGACGACGACCAGGCCAGGGCGAGGAATTTACTCGACGTGGGCGTCGTGGGCCACTGGTGCGGATTAAGAACAGCCACATCGCCACCGCACTTAAAAGGTTCTAATATCATGACTGTCATCCAAAATATTGGCCATGATCCAGTTACAAAGTGTCACAATATGGTGAGGGATTATTAATAAAAAGTGTTATGGAGGGTATCAAATACGGAAACACGGTGGAAAGAGAGAAAGGGAGTTAATCGATACACAACAGCTCACAGCTTGAGCCCCGCCGCCTGATGCAAAAGTCCTTGCAATCTCACCTAAAACCAAACAATTGTCAAAGAGGCCGTATTAGAAACAAGCAGGATGCGTACCTTATCCTCTTCAGAATCACAGAACATCGACCAGGGACCTTGGCCATCATTGAACTCGAGGGCGAAGGAATGATCTAAAGCCTCCAGTTCTTCGTAGCCTTCATGCCATTCTCGCAACGCGCTAACGCGACCGCCAAGCTCCATGCTGTCCACCGGCTGGCTTATATCCTTCAAGGTCGTCAGCAATTGCGCGGAAATTAGTAAAAGAACATTCGCACCTTCGGAGTTCGATATAAAAACATTTTGCTCCCTACAAACTTGAAGTATCGCCTCTTCCACGTCAATATAAGCGCATCACTGGTCTGCACTGTAACCCAGCCAGTCATTAACTCTGCCGCACTGCTCTTGCGGATCTTGGCCTCGATGATCTTTACCCGTGCCTTCCGCTCCATTTCCTTCCTTTGAATTTCTCCCTCCTGTCGCTTCAGTAACTCCTGACTCTTCTTCTGCTCCTCGACTCTCCACTGTTCCAATTTCCGCGCTTCTTCTGCCTTCCTCTCTTTATCAATCCTCTTCTTCTCTGCCACCTCCCAGGCCCTTGCCTGTTCCTCTTCCTTTATCTCTCTCTCTCTGCGCATCCTCTCAGCTGCAGCATCCCTCAACTCCTTGTCGAGTTGTACCTTTCTTAAAAAATCATCCTCCCTCTCCTGCTCCATGATCGCCTGCTTCTTTAACTTAAGTTTTCGTTGCCTCTCCTCCTCTTCTTGCACCGCCTTGCGGTCTTCTTCCGCCTGTTGTCTCCTCGCCTCACTCCGCCGACGAGCTCGCTCAGCGGAATCAGTGATCATAAACGGCTCCGCTGCCCACTTTGTCTCGAGCATGGTTGGGGGTCGCTGAGGCTCGATCACAACCATATCAGATTCATCATGTGTGATGTGTATCACATCCGATACACTGCTGCGCCGCGGTCGGCTCAACCCCTGGGTATAATCATGATCCTGGTGATAATCTCCACTTTTTTTTGGCGAGTGGTATCCATAATACGCTAGTTCGCTTGAGTCCTCTCGAGTATGCGGAGGCACGTTTGGTGGCGAAGCTTGAGGTGCGAAGGGCGTGTCCTTTGGCGGCGTTGGAGGAGGTAGAGCATCTTCTACACTGGTTTTCTTTCGTCTCAGAAAATGAGAGAAAGGCCCAGTCTTGGCTGGTATCGTGCGCGGGTTGGCAACGGACTCGGATGCCGAGCGATGAATGTGACCGTCACTGTTGGCGCCCTCGATAGGGCGACTTGGAAGAGATTTATTGAGCATACCAGATTGCTTGTGTTAGTGTTGATACAACTCTGACGATCAACGTCGTGAAATAGATACAGAACGCAGCAAAAGTTCAAGAAAAGGTACAACTAGTTACTGCACAGCCTCTTTGCATTGCATAATTGCGTTATCAAAGTCTATGATATATACTTAGATACAGATGACAGTCAGACTACAAATATTTAACGTTCGAATCAGGGTACTAGAGAATAATATGGATATCAAATGTGATAATATGGTTCATGGGTATTTCGAATGTCTGAAATTAATGTATAAAAATCGTGGCATAGAACGAGCACTCATCAGCTATGATTTTGGTATTGGCAGGATGCTCTCTGCTGTCGCGACAGACTCGTGCAACGTCTTCGCATGTTCAGGTAAGTCAAAGTCGGTCGATGAGGATGCGCTTGTGCCACGGACCATGACAGGTACTCCAGACACATCGCTTGCAGGACTAATGGGCCCGACGGACTCCTGGGTTGACGAGGTGTCTGAACCATTATAACTTGGTTGACGAGGAAGAGGTTTGCTGACCGGATGGTCGGGTGATGTCGTGGACGAGAAACTTGCCCTGGAAGTGAAGAAGCCGCCTATTTTCGTTGTGAATGGAGCGGCTATGGGAGTCGTACGGTTCAAGGATGAGGATGAGCCTGAGCCTATGCTGCTACTCGGGGCGGCCTTCACTGTTGTGTCAACTTTCCACATCTTGCTATTGCCAGCTTGGGGTGTGGTATCACTAGCATTGGACTCCATCTTCCACATTCTGAATGCCCCCCACCCAGTTACTGGCTTTGTTGTGTCAACTTCCTGTCCCGTAGTCATGGTAGGCATCGGAGGCAGCTTGACCGATTCGGATTCGGTGACAGACGATTGGGTTTCTGCAATGAACTCGCGCAGTGCTTTTACGCACGTCTCCGATGCCTCCCGGGCTTCGTTGGCTTCTAATAGCTCATGTCTCGTCTCCTCCAACTCCGCCTTGACAGCCTTCATCTCTCGCCGAATAGCATCTAACTCTTCAGCAGGAGGATCTTTAGGTGGTAAATCAACTGATTCGGGCGATGATGCTCGAGCAAATATGCTGGAGAAGCGCTTTGAGCTGACAGGCGGATGACTGCCGGATTCTGGTGCACTGTCGCCTTGAGTGAAATTGTTGTCTGACCCGTTCAGACTCGACAACAAAAAACCGGAGTCAGATATGGACGAGATGCGTTTGTGAGCGTTCGGGCGCGATGCACCTGTCAAAGGAGTGAAGGATGCTCGCTTGCTCGATAACGGTGTGGTGAAAGCTGTCAATCCAGTCCGGGAAGTATCCACTGACATATTGCTGGCTTGACTCATTCGTCGATTCTCGGTTTGCAATCTCATCAAACCTCGCCTTGGAAAAAGGTCAGAGGTGTGTCATGCGAGTTGCTGGAACGCCCACCTGCTCTCTTCAACCTTTGTGCGAAGCATAGTGATAGAATGCTCATCCTCCCTCATTTTCATCTTCGTCCCTTCCAACTCTTCTTCCATCTGTGCACATCTCGCTGAGACCTGCGACAGCATATCCTCTGCGCCGGTTTTGTCGGATTCCAGCTTGGTGACCTGTTGGCGCAGCTCATCGCGTTCTTTGGTGACTTCATCCACCGTCACCCTGAGCTGTCGAACTATAGATGCAAGTACATGCTGGTCCATGGATTGAGGCCGACCTGCGGGTGCAGGAGTGGGTGGAAGGGATTCATCGTCGAGCTGGCGTTCAAGCTCAAGTGAGAGGTCGATTGAACAAGGACGATTGGGCTGGACGATGTCCTGCGGGGAGTGTTCGTGAATAGACATAATGTGGTTTGTTAGACGGAGAGGTTGAGCAGCCGGGGCATTGCCTTGACAGATCTGAGTTAACAACAAAACAGTCACAGCCACAACCCATATGAAAATCGTTGCAATTGCCAGCCGAGACAGACGACATGGAAGTTACAACGGCCATTATATTTCATACACATCATTGCAAATCTGCCTATTCAAATGTTCCTCCTGTTTCATGTTCGTCAATGTAGACCTATGCGTGTGTGAGGGGATCGACACAGATTACGCCATCCCGTTCACTCCATGGGTATCCCCACCGGTGCACCCATTCGCGAACTCCCGTAGCTAAACGAGCACGCGAAGCGCCACGAGCCGCGTCTTGAGTTCCGGTATGCTTTTCTTCTCCGACAACTATATAAGCCAAGCCATAAAAATGTTCGCGTTCGAGCTGTGGAGAGGGGTCAAAATGTTGGCACCATAGCGCGAATATCTGACTTACCGAAAGTAAAAATTCCTCGAGCACTTCAGTGGCCTCATTAGAATGTAAGCCGTGCAAGTCCAACATGCTCTCTGTCCTCTCGTCTGGAGTAAGCTTCCCATCGCCACCAATATGCTTACTTGCAACGCCCAGGCAAACGCCTAAACCGCCGCCACACACCCGTCCCCGGCTCGTCCTATCCCCGGGTTCGTCCGACCAACCAGAATCCCGATTTCTGACCGCCTGTTCCGCGAGCTTGGCCCGCTCACGTACCAATTTGCCTGCAGCTTCCGCCATTTCGGCGCCCATCTTTGAATTCAAGTCGTGGCCTTCCCGACTGAACCTCTTAGCCGCAGCACCGTCGCCGCGCCGCCAGGCATCTGCAGCTCGAGACAAGCATGCGTTCCGAGCCGCACCCAGCTGCAAAGCCCTTGAACGATAAGACATGTACAAACTGTTGACAGACTCGCCAGTTGGCAGAGTGGGTAGCAATGACGGAGGGCGCAGCTTTTGGCGCGGTGAAGGCCTGGGTGCAACAATGGCCGAACGATGGTGTAAAGACTCTGCAGAGTTGCCCATGGCTTCCCTACGGGCAGCTAAAGTAGATTCACTATTATCCGGAGGCACTGGTGTTGTTGATGCCGGCTTTTTGACTGCAGTGGCAAATCTGGTCCTTCCGGGATCGTGATATACCCGATTATCACGCCCATAACCATAACCTCCTCTGCCGCCCTTACCTCCATCGAATCCAAGAGCCGGGAAGTCATCTGGAGGGGGGCTAGCAGAGGGCCGAGGGCCCATCGGATTTACATTGGCGCGTGACATCGCGGCAGTCAGGCTTGAGACATCAACGTCCTTGGGAAGGTGGTGCAAGAATTCACAGTTCTCGTTCTTAGCACAGGTGCCTCGTAACCAAAAACGGCACAATGCGCGTTCGAGGTCATGGCTGTGGACAGCATAAGCTCAACCATGCTTTACATTCTTGAAAATATAATCACCTGAACCGACAATCTGCCCTGAGACATTCACCGGCAACAAAATATCTGCACACCCTGTTACCACCCTGGACAGGGCGGCCATTGATGTATCTCGGAGCTGTTCTGCCATTAGGAGGGCTGATATTCTGATATCCACCTCGTCCACCACGAGCAACTCCAATTGGATTTGTAACCAATGTGACACGATTGCCCATTGGTTGCAACCTCATCTGTGGGCCCTGAGGTGCAGGCGGCAATGTGCGATCTACAAGCCATGCCATGGAACGCTCAAAGTCATATCCATTATTTGCCAATGCATCTTCCAGTTCGGAGGGTGCTAGTGTAGACCCAAAAACAGAACTGAGAACATCGAAAGGTGCCATGCCATCCGTCAACATCGCCGCGGCTTCCGCTTCCATCTCCGGTGTGTTCTCAAGGTCGTACTCGTGATGGTCTAAGAAATGGGCTTGATCGATGTATCGAGGATCTTCGGGCGAAAGTGACGAATTGGAGGCAGACGAGTTTGACCACTGAGTGTCAAAGTCAGTAACGGTAACATGATTGAAGGTGTGAGAAGCCGCCTTAGATGGAAATGGATCGAATGGGTCTTCGTCTTCTTCATCTTCGCCCGGACTCAGGGAGGAACGTAGCGACGAGCTGGGTGTGAGAGCTCTGGGCATTAGTGAATGAGCGGGAACCAACGGGGCCGCGATAGCCAAGTTTGAGGTTGCCCGCGGCGAGTTGTGGGCCCACAAGTCCGGAGATGGTGTGTCCGCTCTCATACTTGCAAGGGAGCCTGGGTTAGACGATGCTGAGGAGAGGGGACGGGGAATCGGTTTGAACTCCGAAGCTTTGGCATTCAGCAGACGGGGTGAAGATAAGGGCGAAGAAGGTAAACTGGATGCAAACTGAGCATGCGCATATGTTGCCTGAGCATGAGACAAAATAGGCGATGAGTTCGGTGATTCGCTGTGTGCAGTCATGTAGGATGACGGCTGCGCAAGACCCCCACCCAGTGGAGAAGTCAAGGGTGTGTGAGGCCTACGAAACACTAACGCCAGCGGCGAAGGCGGCCCAGAGGTAGGTGTATCCGGCCGATTCAGTCGAACAGAATGTGATGAAGCTCTTGAAGAGGGACGAGATACAGGACGACGGGTCGGTGTGAGGAACAGGAATGGTACTCCCGCGACATCATCATGATGCTTGTGCATTAAATCCAAGACGTGTTGCTCGACCTGAAGATCCATATTCAAATTGCATTTCTTTGGTTCAAAACCTAAAGACTGACCGTCTCATCATCCAAATTGTAGGTGGCTTTGAGGAGGGACTTGAGCTCGTCCTCATGTTCCTCATCTAGGAGGCCGACAACTTTGGTCATGTAGGACGAATCCAATCGTCCGAGATCTTCAGCTTCTGCATCATTGTCAAAATTATCTACGGGCTTGTGCTGACGAGCTATAGCTGTCAGTTGTGCCCGAGTGTGAGGGAACTTGGTCGCAGGCGCCGAAAACTCTGGCGCAGCGTCGAACACGTCAGCAGCGTCAAAACCAGGTAGTGAAAGTGTCTGAGACATTTCTAAAGTGACACGAGGCAGTATATAGCATAAGACGTGTGAAATGGGATAGAAGACAACAAGTACAGAAGTTTATTGTGAACGGGAGGTTATAAACGTTCGTCTGCTTTCGTCTGCTTACTGTGGGAAGACTCCCGCGTGCTGTCACTGAGCGGAACCAAATTACTATATATGAACATATCAGAAATACAACTCTCATGCAGCAAACATGCTTGTCCATTTCGCATGACATTACATGCACACTTTCCAACCCAGTCGTTCTTTTCTTTGTAAGGAGTTGCAACTCTTCCATTGACAGTTTTCATATTTGAAGTTTTGTTGCCATCGGCGACCTGAACCACCGACAAATGGTGCTCCAATACCCCCGGATCAGCTATGAAAATGGGCTTCGTCTCGATGGCGATCGATTGGCCCCAGCGTCTTACCATGCCTACTCGCGGAGAGTCCAGCTTACTCTCCGTGTCAGTATTTGTAGACTTGAAACTGCTCTGAAGCTGCAATGTCAATGGGATTTTAATGCTGAGGTTTGCACTTACAACGGGTTCAGTCTGTTTCTCGACACCAGCAGCTTTTGGAGGAAAGTACGAATACTGCTGCCTAGCCGTCTGGTAAGGTATCATCAGACTAATATGTGGGACACGAAGCGGAGGGGTAGGGAGGAGATCAATGCCGGAACCACGCAGCAAGGGTGAGCGAAGTGGTGCAGGCTTGGGTGTTCTGGGGGTAGGTGTGCAGTGGGGTGACAGTGAATATTGGCTAGGTCCAAAAGGCAAAGATTTGGCATGGGCAAAACCTTGTTTGGAAGATGGTGAAACAAGAGGCGAGCGAGCAGCGAAAAACATGCAACAAGGTCCAGGGATTATTTTGTTTACCGAAGGGTGTGGCCAGTAAGTGAATGGCTGGTCTTATAGAGCAAGAGAGGGGCTTAGTTGCTTCCGACACAGGGATACTGTGTCACGGTAGAAGGCATTCAAAGCGTTGTAATCGCAATCAAATCGACTGGTCCAGATTGAAACTGTCCAGGTAGTTTCTCTGGCTCAAGATCGAGTCCGCGACAACATATGATCGAGGAAGCCGTAGATATAGGTCATCGTGCGCCACAAGTTGGTGGCTCATCATGGCTCAGATTGTCGCAGATGTGGTCGAGTTGTACGGGCTTCTCGTCAGAGGAACATATCGTGTTCCTGCATACGACTCCAAAGATTGCGTCTAGGAAGCTCCGATCATTGTCACAAATTAAACCTACGTAGTTCCCGTGTACAGTGCTAGTGCACATCGCGATCCGGGGTTATGGTCGATAGCAAACCACACAACGCGAGTCAGAGTGGCGAGAAACTTTAACAAGGATACGCAATCATTGTCACGTTAATATGTGCCAGTGGGTTCCCACCGGTAATGGGAAGCTTGCTAAATCTGACTTTTCATGGATGGCCATAGCCAAGCCATAGCATTCTATTTGTCAATATTTATTTATTTCAAATTATGCTAAGATTAATAAATTACCATGCAGAGCAATCCAAATCCAAATCAGGCAACACTTTACACTCATTGGGCATATTGGTATGTAGTATGCTGATTTGCAGGGAGACGCACACCCTCTGCTGTGTAGAGCTTATGGAAAGCATGCTAGGAATGTAGATATTTCATTTGATGCTTAAGCTGGTTTGCAAGGGACCCTCAGCCACTGCACGGAGCATATCATTAGCCAAAGTTGAATATGGTGTGAAAGCAAAATCTTGCAGAAATCTTGTAAATGGCCATGATATGTACAAAGCTGGGGAAATTCAGATGGAAATGGCAGGTAAAGCCACAAGCTCATCTAAATCAAGCGGTACCGGTGTCACCAAACTGGGTGATGCTTCCCAATTTGGTGATGCTGATTGGTAAGCATCTGCATTTCGCCAGCACGTACGGATAATACAGGGTCTTGCAAAATAACGTGCACTTTTTGCATCTCAAAAGTTTTGATTGTTCATGTTTGCGTGTGGCTGATTGTGACCAGCCGTCACGCGTTCACTGAGTTGCACTCGCTGTCCGACGAAGGCATTTTCAATGGAAAACTAATAATATGTTCATTGTTATCAGACTACAGATATCCGCAGTTTCCAAACCATCCTGCCGCGTCATCTGCTGTCACCGCTAACGAGGCCCGATGAATTAGCCAAGGACGCACATCAGGGTTAACAGCCTCTCTTTCGTGCCGACGTAACCATGCCTTCATGAAAGAAAAACATTCTTCAATTGGATTGAAGTCCGGGGAGTAGGGTGGGAGATATACGAGCTTTGCCCCTATGGGAAAATTTCAGGGTTACTCATCAGATACTCAAAAAAACACATACCACATTCAATTTCAATAACCTGCCGTATGTCATCGTCGTGATGTATGGAGCAGTTGTCCATTATGACAACACTCCGATCCATGGGATATGGGTTTAAGTGAGGAGCCTGATAAATACATGTCAGCGAGATTGTCAACAAATAAATGTGAATATTACCAAGCTGTTCCGCAGGAACCCTATGAAGTGTTCCCGATTGAC